>JADRCD010214074.1:12303-34247 GCA_019843815.1 Montemys delectorum
GAGGAGGAGGAGGAGGAGGAGGAGGAGGAGGAGGAGGAGGAGGAGGAGGAGGAGGAGGAAACAAAAGAAGAATCTTCAAGAACCAGAAGACTAAGTTTGAGAGACTTTCTGCAGATGCAGCCAATGGTAGGACCTCTAAGAAGCTGAGACTGTGGTTAAAATACATTGTTGGGTTCTTGGCACATGCTCAGTGGATACCAGCTTTATTGGATGCCAATAATATTTTCTCAAACTCACTGTAATACATCCTAAAATTACAACAATGAATAAACAATACAGTCTGCCCAAGAGTACCCAATCTAAAAAGAAATTCAAGAAAGACAAAATTTTGTAAACTTTTTTATTTCATACATTATATCTCTCTTGTGGACCTAAATTGTGTTAACCTTTGATTTTCTAAGACCTTGTGCATAGTTTCCTATCTGACTCTGATTAGAACAATAAACAACAGTTTCTGTTTTGTAGTAGGTAAAAATTAGCAGGAGCCATATAATGAAGGGTAATTATACCCTCTTTGGTAAAAAACAAAAGCAAAAAAATCCACTTGCTAATATGCTACAAAGGTGTCCAATGACAAACTTAGAAGCATTTACCCAGCATCTTTTTCTGTACTGTATGTGTCATTCTTACAAAAAAGCATTACTGAATCTTCAACCCTATGGTCTTCTACATATTCAATCATGCATTTATACATGCATACATGCATGCATGGGTGAGACAACAAGTATGTTTATGGTTGAGCTTTAACGTCTCTGTCTCTCCTCTTCCACCTTCAAGCTTCTAAGCCAACTCCCTGCTTGGGCACACAGGACTAGTCTTCAGATAGGAATGAGCTGGTATAATATGGGGCATTGCAGATTTACATCTTAAAGAAAATAGAATTCTGTCCCTAGAGGAAAGAGAAAGAGAGTCTTGTGGGAGGCAGAGTTAGGTGTCAGTTTGGAGGGGTGGAGACAGAAACAGCAAACAGGAATCATGGTAAGCTGTGGGAGACACTGAGCTTTGGGCCGTTTTGTTGATATTGCTAAGGGTTGGGACATTCCAAGACTTTGAGGAGTTGGAAGGCAGAGTCATCAGTGGATAAAAGATCCTAAGAAGGCTTGCTGGGAGTTATATTATCTTAGTGACTTCCTGAGAGATTTCCATGAGGATTTAAAATGCTTTTCCTTAGCATGTGCTATCTGCTGGCAGTAGAGTTATTTGACACTGGCGAGAACAGCTCCAAAGAGCTTAGCTGTCACCAATTCTGGAGCTACCTCTTGGCTCCAGTCAGTCTTGACTGAAGACGGTCTGCAGTCTGGCAGCATCTGTAATTAATAGATAAATCCTTGTGCCTCGACCCTAGCAATGGATACGTACTGGTTGAATTAAAATCCTTATGTTTTAGAAAAATATTTAGTGTTGGTATCTTTGAAGACTAAATAGGTACATACAACATCAGATTTAGCAAAGGGGCCCCTATGGTTCTAGGTGGTGGTAAAGAACCAACCCAGGTATTCCCAAGTCTTCGTGGTTGTGAAGCAAACAGCTAGATGTTCCACATTGAAAAGCAGGCTTTGCTCATTTCTCCCCCATCAGAGAAGTTTCCATATTGAGTGGATGGTGGTTAAAACAGAGAATCACATTTGGCAAGGATAGACAATAAGTGATTGTCACCATTCTGTATCATGTCATTCCTTAAGGCTCAAGGAAGAGGGAATAGAAAGATTGTAAGAAAATTGAAGTGAAAAACTTGTCTGCTACGCATGACACAAAAACTGAACTTGTGAACTCAAAGCAGCTCTGGTTGCCTACACAAGATTGAGCCGGTAAACACTCCAGCTCATGGAGTGGGGAGGGGCTCCTGAGCGCCACGCCTGTGAGGGGACCTATAAACAGTTGGTGGCTTCTGCCAGAGGGACAGTAAATTCTCTTTTAGGGTGTGGCTCCTGATAGGTTGACCACGCTCCACTGAATGTCCCCATATGTAGAACTATTTGGAGAGCAAAAATTAGAGTCAATGGGTTACCGTAATAACAAAATAATAATAATAATAATAATAATAATAATAATAATAATAATAATGTGGTGGTTTGAATATGCTTGGCCTGGGAAGTGGCACTATTAGAAGGTGTGGCCTTGTTCAAGTAGATGTGGCCTTGTTGGAAGAAGTGTGTCACTGTGGGGATGGGCTTTAAGACCCTCATCTTAGCTGCCTGGAAGCCAGTCTTTTCCTGTTTGCCTTCGGAACAAGATATAGAGCTCTCAGCTCCTCCAGCACTGTGCCTACCTGGATGCTGCCACACTTGCTGCCATGATAATGGACTGAACCTTGAACCTGAAGCTAGCCCCAATTAAATGTTGTCTTTTATGAGAGTAGCTGTGGTCATGGTGTCTGTCCATGGCAATGAAAAATCCTACCTAAGACAAATAATAAAGCACAAAAAAAGAGCAAATGGGGAGGAGGAGTGAAGGTAGGCCTGGGAAGAGTTAAGGGGAGGAGCTGGAGGGGTGAGAATAATCAAAATACATTGTAGCAAATTCTCAAAGCCTTAATAAGATGTTTATTACAAATTAGCTGATTTTTCTCTGAAGCATATAGTCTCGTTTAAATACACTAGGTCACTGAATTTAAAGTCCACTCCTCTTGTCCCTTCAAAACTGAAAGTGGAAGTTGCTCAGCTTGAGGCTTACACACTGTTCTGTCAGTGTAAGACAAGAAATGCAAGGGAGAAAAGAAGGTCTCCGAGAGCGCAAGAGAAGCTGTGCAGTTCTTCACAGGTCACACTAGATGGTTGGGCTCTTTGTTTCAGACTCCTGTTCCAGTCCACACCTGAATGATTCTATTTGAATTCCTGAGCATCTTCAACCTCTCAGGTCCCTGGGTAGTCCTGATGTTTAGAGACAGATGACTCAGCTTGTCCTAAGCTCTCTGCGTGGTCACTTCCTATCCCTATTCCGAGGGTTTGATGGCTAACCCCAGGCCTAGAGGCCTGTAAGTTGGTTCCTAGCCTGAGGCTACTGAAGGAGGAAGCTGCCTTGCTTTGCTCCTAAGTAAGGAGACCCACTGCTCTGGTTGACCTGGTCATCCCCAGGTCATGAGGTTATCTTGGGAAAATTATGACTAGCTCTTACTTTTGCTCTTTAAAGAAAACACGGTAAATTAAATGGTCCCTTTGTACATGGAAACTAGAAAAGCTAAGTCATACATTTTCTGGGATTTCTTTCAGTGACAATATAATTATTCTCCTTCTGAAATGCCCTTTCCTGTTGATCAAATGAGGTTTAAAGTGACCTCTAGTCAGTCTACTCTGTCATACCCACCCCTCCCCCAACTCTGTAATATTTCCTCCACTCCTCTGCACAGAGGCTGCAACAGGAAGATGTTCTGTCATTTGTCCTGTTGTGTGGCTGGGAACATGGGAAACATATCCTAAAGCCCTGTGTGGTTTTCTCCAGCCTATGCAGACTAGTGAAATGGTCTGTGATGTATAACGTCTACAGGAAATAAGCTACAGCAAACGACAGGCAGGCACCTTCAGATGGACCCTGTGCACTGATCAGGATAAACCTTAGATCACTACAGAGGGGCATGCTGGCCTCTAGGTCTTCTAGATATTAAGCCCCAATGCAGACTTTACATAGAGCAATGCAGAAACGGCCAGCATCCTTCTCCCCTGCTCTACATCTTCCTGACCAGGCTCCGACCTTTTACTGTGTACTATACTATGCTTTGGCGTTCTAGGCTTGTTCTTCCTCACCTTCACCTTGCATTCTAACTCTGAAAGCTGATGATCTCCTCACTTGCAGTGAGCCCTTCCCAGCTACGTTTGTAATGGTGGTGATCCTCCAAGAGCACACAGCAGCCCTTAGGAAACCACCTCCAGGTAGAGAAGACCCCCAGGCCAATTCAGTGTCAGTACCACTGGTCGTGGCCATTACTTGTAGCTTGCTTCTGTTTTACTGCATGATCTTATCCGTCCTGCTCTCATTCAAGTCTTGGTCTCTCTGAGAGATTGATGATAGGAAACAGCTGGAACTTCTCTGTCTGTTTTCGCTTTAGGCTAAGGCTTCTTCCTCAACCTCTTCCCTTCCATCAGGCTTCCACACATTTTCTACAGTCCTCCCATACAGCCTCAGTCCTTCCTATACGAGCTGCTAAATTTGTTCTGGAGCCAAAGTTCGCCTACTACTAAATATCAAGCTTCAGGGTTGCAAAACTCAGTTCAACAAAGCAGAGCTTACACACACAGATGACCAGAGAGGCAAACTGACAGGTGCTTGATCATCTGGGTGGGAAGTGGGGCAAGCTGCCACGCACCTGCTGCATTTCAAGCATGCGCAGTCGACCAAAGCTTTAGAGGACAGCTAGCGCCTGACAACCACGGCTTTCCATTTTCTCTAAAAGAAAGAAACCGACATTCCTATAAGCAGCCTACTTTTTTTTTTTTTTTTTTTTTAAATCTATGAGTTTTTAAAAACAATGTTGACTAACTTTTAACGATTCCATACTGGTTCAATGCCACTTGTCCCCGAACAGGACCTTCTTCTCTGGCTTGCTGTTTGCAGTGACTCTTAGAAGTAGATTTGCAGACAGGCCTTTTGTGCAGTGTGATTGGAAGGCTGAGACATGATTTGAAGTAAATCAGCATGCAAAATCCTACAGAACAGCCTGGAAACCTACGGTTGCCTGTATTTATGCATAGAAACACCAGGAACAACCACGGGAACGCCTATTAAATGGCAAACAGCCACTTAAGAAAATCTTTTAATGAAAGGATATTTTAAACATCCTATAAGAGGTCCACTGTGCATTCTTTTGTGTCTGAACACCTCATTTTTCATAGACAAGAGGCCTCTAATTGTCTTCTACTTCAAAACATCCTTGTCAGCAAGGATATTGAGAAGGCTGTAAAAGTTGGCGGTGAAATCAGATTTCATATCCCTTATGACAGTTTACATTTTGAATGACAACTAAGGTTATCTATTTACAGATCTTTATGCTCAAACAAGGCGATAGGAAAAACACATTATCTCCACTATTACTAGACATTATCTTTAGAAAAGATGGAAAAAATGTAAAGCTTTAAATAATAATAATAAAAAAAATCTTTCAACATAGGTTGGCAAAAATGACCAACTCACTAAAATTCTAGAACCAAGGTTTTCAACCTCAGTGCTGTTGACATATGAGTCAGCTAAGGTTTGAAGGTGGTGTCCACCCCATGTTCTATAGACTACTTAGCAACAATCCTGGCCTCTGCTATGAGATACCAGGGGTACCCTCCCCAGACCATTGGTAACACCTGAATAGCATCTCCAGATGCCACCAAATATTTCTTGCCCTCAGTTAAAAAAGCTTTGCTCCAGGGGATTTGTATGTGACAACTTGGATTCAGAGCCACAGAAAGTCCTGAAACGACAGTTCACACCAAAAGAGAACCATTAGAAGAGCCATTACCGTGGCTTTCCTCCAAGTCACACTGCAGAGGTCAGAAAGGGAGCCAAGAGCACCGAAAAGTGTGAAAGTTGCTGTGGGTGACAGGGTTAGGACAGGCCCGCCATGGGAAGTCACCTCTTCCCACTGTCAGTAATACCTCAACAAGTAGGAATCGAGAGAGATCGAGCCAGGGGATCCGTAATCTGGTAGATTCCAAACTCCAGATCCAGGCTCCGAAGTTCCATCTTGAGCCAAAGGAAAGGTAAACTTCAACATCCAGAGAGATGGGACGATTTGGAAGTTAGATGTGAAACAGGGAGACTACCTTTTCTATAATTTTCAAATCAAGACTTTTTTTTTTTTTTTTTTTTTCAGGAAAACTTGAAAGGTCATAATAGCAATTTGAAATCAGTAACTCTCAAATTTTCCCTCTTTGATTATGGAAGAAATCATCAATTCTACTTCTCAATGGACCTCATAAACATAACTGTCTCCATGTCAGAACAGAAATTAAGCGGCCAAGTGATCCTCAAGGGGATATGTACTACAAAGTCTTCACACCAAGTCACGAGAACAAGTGGACAAAAGCAAAGGAGCCGGGGGATGTGTGATGTGCTCTTAGGGTTTTGGACAGTACTGTTCATCAGAGCAGCTACAGTTTTCAAAGGCCAGACTACTTAATGTTTCTTGTATTGCCTTTCTGGAAGGAGATATATAGGGAACACAATCACTAAGATTTTGGTTGCGTTTTGGGCTATTTAACTTGTCTCAAAATTGCGTCTTCTAGGCTTCTTTCCATGGTGTATTATAAACTTAAAAATCTGTTTTGATGTTTGATGCGGCATTGTAATGGTGGATGCGTGCCATCACACTTGCCCTTAGATTCTCCCACAAAAGTAAACTCCGAGACGCATGGGGGCGGGGCTCCGAAGTCTCACGGGGGCCCGCTAGCAATTACACTCCTTCAATGTTTCACCAGTTACAACAAATGCACTGCACTGATAGAAGATATTGATAAGAGGGAGGTCGTGAGTTCAGGTGAGAGCTTGTGAGTGGAGTTCTCTCCACTTCCCATTCTCTCTTCATATAAACCGAAAGTTACCTAAAACAATACCATTCGTCAACACGTGTTTTGTAAACTTTAAAGTCAAGCCTTCAGGTGCTAAAATCCTCTCTGTCTTTTAAAAAGTCTCCAGAAGATGGATCCCATCAGTGCTCATTTACATTTAATACTGAAGATGAAGGAGAGATGGGACAAGACCTCTTTTTAAAAAAATTAGCCATTTTATTTGTTTACATTTCAAATGATATCCTCCTTCCCGGTTACCCCTCTACAAACCCCCATCCCATCCCCCTCTTCCCCTCCTCTTTGCCTCTGTGAGGGTGCTCCTCCACCCACTCACCCACGCCTGACTCACCACTCTAGCATCCCCCTACACCGGGGCATCAAGCCTCCACAGGACCAAGGGGATTGCAACTCCATAAGAAGAACAATATCAACTAACCAGTACCCCCAGAGCTCCCAGGGACTAAATCACCAACCAAAGAGCATACATGGGGGGACCCATGGCTCCAGATACACATGTAGCAGAGGACGGCCTTGTCTGACATCAATGGGAAGGAGGCCCTTGGCCCTGTGGGGACAAGACCTCTTCACAGAAGCCTGACCACAGAGCGCTCTTACCTAAACTCCTGACAACTCAATTTGAACCTTGTAAACAGTGGACCTCAACATGCATATTTTGGGGCATTCTCTTCATTTCAGAAATTTCTCAAGAGTGTATTTTCTCCTTCCAGAAGAACTTTAGAAGGAGAGTTCTCTCATCGTAATTGCTCGCAATGCATCAGACACGATACGTAGAATTTGCGTCTAATTTACAGCGGCTACTGCTAGCCAGGGAAAGTCACATGGTGAATCAGACGCCTTTTCCTTGGTCTTTATGAAATAGCAAACAAGGTGTGAAGCTGACATATAGTAAATTTGTTTTCTCTGTGACATTCTGCTCACCCTGCCTTAATAACTATAGATCTCAGTTTTAATCTCGGCCACAACGAAGATTTTTTTTCAACGCAGAAGTTTCTTAGCAGGTTGTCAGAGGGGAATTTTCAGGCTCATTAAGACCCTCATCAGTCGGGGGTGGGGTGGGAGTGAGGGAGGGTGGAGGAGGGCTTGCAGCACAGCTTCATCATAAATGTACTGAGGATTCCTAATGCTGTGACCCTTTACTAGAGTTCCTCATGTTATGGTGACCCCACCCCCAGCCATAAAATTATTTTCATTGCTACTTTATGACTGCGATTTTGCTACTTTAATGAATCATAATGTAAATATCTGTGTCTTCCAGGGATCTTAGGCAACCCCTGCGATAGGATTGTTAGTCCATCCCATAAAGCATCGTGACCCACCCACATTGAGAACCACTGGTCTAGATGGCGGTCTAGAGTGTAGCATGATTAACAGGAAGGAACATATGAAAGCAACTCAGAGAAGATCCACTGAATGCAGGGCAAACCTGGAGTAATGGGATGCTCAATACCCAATAAGAAGGCACAGGCGTTGGCAAACTCATGTCTCTTGGATCTGAAGAAATCCCGGTACCACTGAAGCTGTGGAACACTGCGCATGCGCAGGTCACTATTTTGACCCTCCATGATTGTGGGGAGGGGCAAAGTCAGGCTCTTCAGGTTCATCGCGAGAGAGCAAGTAGGCTTTTCTTGTTGATGTTCAGAGCAACACTTTTTTACCATTTCAAAAGGTTTCATGGTTCTAAGAAGCTCAATGGAGGAAAGTAAGGTAACTAGATTTTGAGGTCAAAATTTGCATTTCCAAAGCACTAAAGAAGAAATAAGTGATATTTTGAAGTAAGACTAGCAGCTATTTTTAGAGAAGGGGGAAAGACACAAAGCCGCAGAGAGGAGCTCAGCTTCTTCTTCGGCACTGTGTCCAAGCTTTTATTTACATCCCCGACAGTAAACAAAATCTGTGTTTTAAACTGCGGTTGGTGCGCAATGGAGGCTGCTTTTATTAGTATATATTTTCTGCACACGTGCAATATTTTAAAAATAAATGAATCACACGGAAGCAGAGTGGATACATTTTAACTAATTTAAATATCTGTGTGTATCGCTTGGGGAATATTGAGAAATCTTACTTCTTTGTGAGCTGGTGTTTGGGTCCTGTTTTCTTTTTTTCTTCACATTGTTTAATACAAATTCCATGAGAAGGAAAACTTGCTATCAAACAGTGACACAGCAAATGCATCCTCAGCGGTGGAAGGTCCCGTCTCGTGGCTCCGCTGCCATTTTCATTATTAATTACTAGATAGACGGGGAAAAAAATTAAAGTTGGACTCCAGAAGACACTACCAACAGAAGGCATAATATGTTTATGACATTATAAAATTTAATTTACTGAAATTTATCTTTCAATGCTTTTTCAAACCTGCAAGTGCTGTGTAAAATGAGATATCCCGGTAAATTCCAAAGTAGAGCTCCGGCTCTTGGGACTCCATACACCTTTGATCTTGTCACAAATTGGCTCCTGGAAGCCAAGTCTCCAGCGCTCATGTCTCCAGGGATCTTCCCCCTGCAGCATCTCAAAACAAATAAAGTAGCTGAGACAGACGCTAGGCCCAGACAGAATGGCAACTATTTCACAAAATTAACCCCAAACGATGTGAACAGACAATTCCCCACGTGTCATTATGTCTCTTTCTCCTCTCCCGTGAAATCATTCTATTGCTTTCGCTTAAATGCAATAGATAGAGGTATTCAGCCTGGGCTGGCGATATTTCGGATGCATATTTCAATAGATCATCCTGAATTGGCCTCCTGGAAGCAGTTAGGCTGACCAGCTCTGCAAATGTCTCTGTCAGCCCTCGCCCTTACCTGCTAACACCCGGCGCTAATGGATGAGAGCAGGGGGCGATGATAATCACTGACTGTCTGCCAGGTCCTGGGTATGCTGCCCGTGTTTCCACAACAGGCCGTCTGGAGGGGAAAAAGAAAAGAATAAGGAGTGTAATTCAATGAATCCTTGGGAAACAAGCTCCAGGCTTTCTCTTTCCTTTTAAAGGAGAAGTGATATCAGAAGCAGGATTATGAAAAAGAGTTAGTAAAAAATAGGATCATTGTGAATTAGAAGAGCGAGGGCATTTCAAATTGAATTACACAGGATCATGGCAATTAGAATTGGAAAAGATCTTTCAGTCTCTCTCTGTCAAAGCATGATCACTCCCAGCGGTATATTCTTCCGAGCCCAGTCCAGTCCAATTTTGAATGATTCAAGTGATGGAGCGTCCTCTCTTCTCTTGGGATATCACTTAACAGTCAAAAATAGCTAACTGCTAGGGTATCCCCGCATATTTTTTCTTTGCCTTATTTCCATTATTATGTTTTGTATTTCCCCCAATCCATCTTAAAATTATTTGAATTTAACTTTGAGTCATTATAGTCTACATTTAGATGATTAAACCCGGCTGAGTCTGAGTCTTCATAGCTGGGTTAACTTGTCTCTCACCCTCTGGTTCTCGCATGTGTTCCTCCCATATATACTTAGACACATGCATATGGACCCCACTAACACACTTACCTACCCGCACATATATCATACACACAACATGAGTATTTTATACTGCTTCATTTTCTCGTGAGAAATAAAAGCCTATAATTTTGAGACAATTTGCTGATTAAACAATTACAAAAATCAACAGTCTATTCCTCTAATGTTAAAGGGAACATGTGTAAAGTTAAATATTTTACTTTGTGAATATATTTCTTTCACGTGGATAAAATGTTCTTTTCCTACGATGTTCACAATAACTTATTTGGTATAAATAATATAGATGCAAAATATAATACTGTTATAAATGTGTTTTTAGAGACATTACTCAAAGCTTTCTTGACATCCATTGAAATACACTAACTTAAATTTTCTTTATGGATGACTTACTGACAATAAATATGGTTTAAAGTTTGAGTAGGTAGTGGATGCTGGAAGAACATCTGGGGTCTTCGGGGGTAATGGGACTTCCTTAAAGGTATTTAAAGGAGACCAAACAGCTTAGGTACCTTTCTACTTGCTTTAGGAGAACGGCCCCAATGTATTTTTCACACCAGTCAATCAACAAACCAATGTCCAAAACAGGGAGGAAAATAAGTGTACTAGAAAAAAGGAAGAAAAAGAGTACAAATGAATGAACTTTTTTTTTTTTTTTTCAGTTTTTTGAGACAGGGTTTCTCTGTGTAGCTTTGGCTGTCCTGGAACTCACTAGACAAGGCTGGCCTCGAACTCAGAAATCCGCCTGCCTCTGCCTCCCAAGTGCTAGGATTAAAGACCTGTGCCACCACACCCAACTCTGAATGAACTTTTTTTTAAAAAACAAAAAAGGTAGAACTCACCATTTCTATGAGGATTTTATATGTCACTAACTCATGAAAACTTCAAGCTGGACTGTATCTTAGAGGTCATGTCTACTCATAATCAGTGATGCGGGCAGCAGTCAGTCTGAAAAAAACTTTAAACTTTTAATGTGTTCATTAGTTAGACCTTAGTTTGTGTGTGTGTGTGTGTGTGTGTGTGTGTGTGTGTGTGTGCGTGCGTGCACGCGCACATGCATGTCTGCATGTGTATAGCATGTTTCTGTGTCAAGTTCCTTTATAAATATTTTTCATTTTTGTTTGGTCTCTTTCTTTTTTTGTTTTTGAGTCTTGAACTTGGAGTCTCATGTGTACTGGACAACCGCTCTGTCACTGAGGTTTGCGTGAACCTTCCTTTATAAATTTTACAAAACATGCCAACAGAGGAATGTTGAAAACACAGAGTGTTCAGGGCAGTAACAGGTGAAGACATGGCTCCTCATTCTGGTGAGAAGGGGAAGAAGAAGGCGAACAAAAACAACAGAAAGAGCAGACAAGTTTGTCATGCCTAGTGTATACTAAGCGTTAGTATAAAAGCTTGACTTGATTTGATTCAGTAATCCCTTACTTAAGTGTGCATTACCCACGATTCTCAGATGGTGAACCTGAGTCACAGTGTACTCGTATCCAAGTTGTTTCACAGTGGGACTGGGTCACAAACCTAGAAACTAACACTCACATCTCTGCAGAGAGTAACATTAATGACAAGCAAGTCAAATTGCCCTCTAAACCCACAAAGGAATCAGAAGTTGGAGGGCCCTTCATGGTGGAAGGAGTGACGGGAAGACCAGTTGGTTGAAAGAGTCTCAGGGAAACATTTAAAACCTGTTTTACCATGCCAAGGGAATCAGAGGTGTAGAAAAAAAAAAAAAAATGATGGTCTTCTGTGTCAGCCCTTAATGCACCAGCCTCTGTAACTGTTCTGATAATATGATGGTTTCTTTCGTGGTTTCGAGTGAGTGTGTGTGTGTGTGTGTGTGTGTGTGTGTATGTGGTTAGTTTTGCTGAGTATTGTACAATGAGTGCAAAACAATAATGGACACTGAGAAAAAATATTATTTGTAGATCCATGTAAAAATGAAAGTTGTACATCTATGTTAAACTATTGATAATGGACCAGCCCTCACAATGGAATACATCACAATTTCCATCACAATGGAATTGTGATGTATCATAGTAGTTTTTGTCCTTGAATATTCTGTATCAATGTATTTTAAAATACTGCATATTTTATGACTTCAAAGTCATATCGGTAGCATTTCTATAACTAAATACTTTCTATAATCTTACATAAATCATGAGATTTATGTATATGGATAGCAAAGTAAGAGAAAAATAGGCGTAGCAACCACAGTTGCGTGACAGCAATGGTCACTATTGGTACTTAGGATAAATTCTTATGGTTACTGCGCTCTTCTCTCACTATATGTACATTTGGGGAAGACAAAACTGAGATCAGCTCTATATGCTAAATGAACTTTTTTTTTTTCACTCAATAAGTGTTATGTTTACGATACAGAAATGTACCCAATGGTTCAAGTGTTAAAGACTTGATCCTGCAGTAGCGTTCAAAGGAAATAAATCATGAGAGCTTTGATTTCATCAATGAAACAGTTATAGATGAGGAGATTTTTCAGGAGCCAGAGGAAGTAGGCCACTGAAGTATATCCTTGTTAGCTTTTATATCCTTTCTTTTGCTGCTGCTGCTGCTGCTTCCTCCTTCTCTTCCTCCTCTTCTTCTCCTCCTCCTCCTTTTCTGCTTCCTGGCTGCAATGGAGTAAACAGCCTTCCTCTACCATGTTCCTCTGCCATGCAGTTTCTGCCTTACCCACAGGCCTAATGGAGCCAACTGACCATAAACTGAATTTGTGAATCAAAACAATTCTTTTGGGTTAGAGAGATGGCTCAAAGGTTAAGAGCACTGGTTGCTCTTCCAGAGGTCCTGAGTTCAGTTCCCAGCAACCACATGGGAGCCTCATAACCACCATAACCATCTATAGTGAGATCTGGTGCCCTCTTCTGATCTATAAGTGTACATGCAAGCAAAACACTATATATAATGAATAAATCTTTAAAAACAAAACAAAATGAAAAAAAAAACACACACACAATTCTTTCTACCCTTAAACTGTTTATGGCAGATATTTGTCACAATGACAAAAAGCTAATAAACATGATAACGTTGTGTGGGCACCTTAGATACCTAGTCTAGATTTTCAAAATAATTTGACTGCATAACATTTGACCATTCAGATTGTTTATGATTTATAGACCATTATATTATCATTAGACATTATATTTATTTCAATTTTAAAGTGATTATTAGGGATGAGAGTATGATTACAATCTGAAATATGTAAAGCATTTGATTCTTTTTGCAAAATTGGCTTTAGAAATGTTTTGAGAATTTACCTTCATGGCAAGAGATATGCAAAATACCTTCTTTGATGATCTCTAGAAACCTGGAAATTATCATTTTTATAAAATCCTCAGCAATAAAAGGGAAAATTGTAATTTATTACTTTAAATTTGAACTTCTCCTGTGTGGGTGCACGTGTGTGTGTTGAATGTATATATAGGCATGCGTATATTTCTATGGGGTGCACGTGTGCACACATGGGTGTATATGTTTGTGGAGACTAGAAGTCAACCTCTGATGTTATTTTCTGTATGCCATCTACCTTGCTTTGGGAGCCAGCATCTCTAATTGACCTGGATCTCAGCAGATAGTCATGGCTAGCTGGCCAGAAAGCCACGAAGACTTGCCTGTCTCTGCCACCTTGGGTGAGCAAGAGTCACTACATGCAGTTTCCTTTTGTACAGCCTCAGACTAACACAATTGTGCAGCAAGAACTTTACTAAATCAGCCATCTCTCCAGCCCTTCCTCAGACTTTTCTTGGCCTATTCTATGGCTTATAAATGTCCACCATCACTCCTGTTTGCAAGCCTTTGGTTCCCAGCTGATGTTGATGGGTGATTGGGCCCTAATTTCATCAGTGGGTTAACTCATGGATGCATTCATACTAAATGGACTATCAAAGATGGGATCTGTTTGGTGAAGTAGGTAACTGGGGGCGTGGCTTTAAAGAGTACAACTCCCTGGCCCCTTTTTGTCTCTTTCTGCTTTCTGGTTGCCATCCAGTGAGCTGCTCTGACTGACAAGGCTCTCTCTACCGTTGTTCTGCCTGGCCTCAAAGCAATAGAGCCACTCAACCACACACTTGAAGCCTGTGAAGTCATGAGTCAAATGTATTCCTCCCTTAAGCTGTTCTTTTTAGATATTTTATCACAAAGAAAAAAAAACAACTTACAGTCATTTTTATTTCTTCCATGGATGAAAGCACATTTACAGTCACCCAGTTTTCATTGTGGTGTTCTTCCTTTTTCTTATCAATACACAAAGATGTTAATAAGTTGAGGATATGAAGAAAATTTGCCATTTCCTCTCTTGTTTTTGTAGTAAATTATGTTTGTCTATATAAAGGAGGGTTTGTGAAAAGACAGACAAGTGTAAAACACAGGTCAAAAGGCTGGGGGAGACTTTTTCAGACTGACGTGAGACTTAGTTTTCAAGTTATAGATGGCATTTTTAAGACAAGAAGAAAGTTGTTCCCCTGGTTAAGATGTATTGGGGAACGTCGTCTATGTAGAAATTTGCATTACATAAAGAAGGCATTAACAGAATACAGGTTCACCTAAAAGCTTAGGAACTAATTTTTGAAATGACAATGAAAAATCTTCCTTTTAAGAACGAATCTGTCTTTTGGCTAAACATGGATGAAAGATTTTCCTCAATACGGCATAAGAACTCCTGCAGGCACACAGCAGTAAAACTAAGCCAGCCTTAAAGTATCCTATTACAATAAAATCAAATTTAACCTCTTAAACTCAAGGCATAAATCACTCATTTCTCTTTCAAACAATTTATGAGTATATTATCATAAATACTACCTGTCACAAGACTGACAGCTGTCAGTAGCTAAAAACTATGAATAAAATTGAAAATGCATTTGAATAAGAGAACCATCATAGCATTTTTTTCCTTGATAGGTAACGATAATAAAAGGTTATGACAGACAAGAGAAAGAATCCCAGACAGTGGAAATCAAGAAAACTTTCTTTAAATTAAAGACAAAATCATCCTCAACAGAGTTTTATTTTCGCAAAACTAACAGTCAGTAAAATAGCTATTTGCCCTTGGTAATGTATAGCAATGGCAAATTATGTTTACTTTTTGAATTTTTACATTGCAAGTATGTATTGAATTGCAGGGAATGATTTTAAAACTGTATCTTTGCGAATGACCCCAAAACTTCATTAATATTTTTCCAACAATATGAAATTAATCTCTTCTGAGCTTTAATATATACTTTTAAAGATTTACTAGAGTGAATACATCCAAATGCTTTTTAAAAAGACCCAACCCAATATATTTTAAATATAAGACGTTTCTTCCACATTTTCAAACTCAATTTGTCTCTCTTTTGCATTTTATGATTTAAAGAACATAGCATTATGTGCAACAACTTAAATAGATCTCAAGGGCAATGTGCTAAGTGGGAAAAAGTTGACCTCAAATGGTCATATACTTTCCAATTCCATTTACATAGCACCCTTGAAATGACAAGCTCTGGAGATGGAGAGATTGTTAGTTGTCAAGGTACAGAGGTGGAGGTATTGTCACTAACAAATCAGCAGCATGGGGTAAGTTTCTCAGTGTTGTTGGTTTTGTGTCTTGGTTATGGTCATAGTTGCAGAAATCTATACACAAGATAATATCACATGGAACAAGGCACATACATGCATGACGGCATGTCAAAACGGATCAAAAACTGAACAAAGTCTGTGGAGCAGTTCAGTACCAACATGTGTCTCCTGGTTTTAATCTTGTACTGCAGATCAAATGATGGCATGTCACCCTTGGAGCAAACTAATGGAAAGAGTCCCAGAAACCTAGTGCATTAATTTTGGAACTTTGTATCTAATTAGTTAAAAATTTAAAAAAAAAAAAAACGATTTTGAAATCATGATATCTACCTATTAGCATTTTGTCATATATAGGCAATTATCAGAAAGGAAGCAAGTTATAATCCCCAGCAGCCGCATTGTCCATCACACAATGTATGTTCCCGTGAATTTATTTTCCTTGATGGAAATTCACAGTGCTGACTTGTTCTTCAAACACATTTCTAATATGTGGGGTTACCTAGTTTTCACAACTCCAGCAGATGTATTCATTCAGTCAACTTGGTAGTCATTCATTCCTTTCTCAAGATGAAGATACATGGCCTGAAATTCAGGGGAGAAAGACAAGAGATGTATCATTGTGGGAATCTTATGTATCCCTTGGAAAAACATCTTTCTGCTTTTCCCAATGGAGACCTAATAACTGGGATGTGAGGAGGGAGGAAGATAAGTGGGAACAAGTCCAGAAGAGCTCTCTCTGTGGGGATTGTGGAAATTGTCCTGAAGACAATGAAAAACCGTCAAAGAGCCGTTAAGCCAGGTGTGGGATAAAGGGCAGGGTTTTGTTTTGTAGGATTTCACAGTTTTCAGTAAGTAAAACTTGAGGGCAAAGATGAGTTAAAAAGTTGTAACAATTCTGAGATAGCCTAAGATCTACACAGATGGACGGAAGCAGAAAGACATCTTTAGAAAGGTAGACAGGACTTGGTTCCCATTCTTCTTCATCATTATAGGAATGGAGTTATTCAAACATGACCCAGAGATGTTTGTGTTCAAGAGGAGCTCTGAGCCAGAAGAATCTATCGAATGAATGGCATGTTCAGTTCACTTTAATAGCTGCAAAAGTGAGGCAGCCCAGATGTCATTTGGTCAATGGTTAAGTAGACCTTGACAGAGTCTGCAGAACAATGAAAATGAACATACTACAACTATACACAATGGAATAGTTGTTTCTCATCATAGTAATACAGTGGGAAAAAAAAGATAGAGAAACAGTAAAGACAATAGACGTCCATTATAACAAGTCCAAACACTAGGAGACAGATTGTAGTTACTTTTATAGAGGATACACGGAGTTGCATGCAAAGAGGGAAGAGACAGAGATCCAGGGTCTGTTAAACTTTGTGTGCTGACCTTACATTTGGGTTTGTTTTCTATCGCTGTGATAAAACACTATGACCAAAAGCAGCTTGGGGAGGAAAGGGTTGATTTGGCTTACATGTTCCAATCATAGTCATGAATGTACACAAAGGCCAGGAATCCAGAGGCAGGAACTGAATCAGAGACCATGATATAGTACTACTTACTGGCTTATTCCCTCAGCTCGCTAAGTTTGTATTCTCATATAACCCTGAACCACTTGCCAAAGGGTAGTACCACCCACCTCAATCATTACTCAAGAAAATGCCCAACAGACTTACCTGTAGGCCAATCTGATGGAGGCATTTTCTCAAAGTTCCTTCTTTCCAGGTGACTCTAGCTTCTGTCAAGTTGACAAAAAATTAACTGTTCACTCTTCGAAATTAATTCAGCTGTACATTTACTATTTTTTATGTGCTTCAACATTTGACTAAAATTTCATATAAAATGCACACATAGTAGCAAAAGTTTATTGAAATACCAATTTGTTAATGAAGCAAATCCAGTGGCTGTACATTGGGGAAATAGGTTTAAAAATTGCCCTGTGCAGTGTTAAGTCCTTTTATTATATTTGCAAATAAATGGAAGAGGGAACTTTGGCTATTGATGGCTACATTCACCAGACCATCAGGACAGATGGAAAACTTAACAGCTTTGGAAGTATCTGTTTTGTATTAGGCCTACAAAACTGTAAAAAGCTACCTCACCTGCCTTCTATAAAATAAACATGATTTTAGTAAACATTATCTAGAGAGTGCTTTAGAGTTCCATGTAAAAGGAGGCCCAGATATCTAGCTTCTGGTCCAGCATATTTAGAAGTTGATATTCTGCCCTAGCAAGAGGTGAGAAGCTAAAGCTGAAAGATCAGCTCCTTTATTTAGATCCAACTTGGAAGTGGTGCCACAGAGCAAACCACTAACCCCTAACTAGGAAAAGAGACAGGGACACAGGCAGCTACAGCACAACTCAACTAACCTGGAGTCTCTATAGAAGCCATATTGGAGGGAAAAAAACAAAAGCAAAACAAACAAACAAAAAACCTGAAGTGGAATTGACAAAAATGTACAGAGTCAATGTGGACATGGGTAAAAATCTAAAATCCCAGACGGACTCATTCGTGGTGAGGTTCCCACACTGCTGTCTATGGGTTTCACCTCCTGGAACCCTATCTGGAAGAAACCCCATCCAGCCCTTTTTCAGGAGTAGAAGAGGAAAATGCAAAAAGGATTCTATTCTCACAAAACCTGCATTCAGGAGAAAGATGTCCTGGGGCATTATGAAACCCTCACACACCTTCAGAAGGGAGGGAGAAGCTTTCCCTCACCTTCACCATCGAGTCTCACTAAAGAGGGAGAAACCCGAGAAGCACTTGGGAGGCTTAGAGCCCTGGGTACACGCTCATAGAACGCTTCAGGACTAGGTGACACTTCCTCTTCTCTCAGCCCTGCCTTCCAGAGGATGTGTTTAGTACTGTTCCTTTTAGGCGACATGTCAGATCCACACACTAACAACAACAAATTAGAGAGCATATCAAAAGGCATCAGAACCAGATATGACAAAAACATTAGAATTAACAAACCAGCGCCTTAAAGATCTATGGCACCCTCGTGAATTTCATGGGAAAACAGAACTTTCAAGAAGAAATAGATAATGTCAGCAGAGATGACAAAAGAGTCAAAGAAGAAATGCTAGCAATAAAAAAAAAATGTTATAGTTAAGAAAATAAAATCTCTGGCCTTGTTGGAGACCTAAAGGTCTAGTTGGACTTATCAATTGCCTGGAGAAGGGACCACATCCTTTTCCTGGAAGTCCCACCTCCTGGTGCTGTCACTCAGGAGCCACTCCAATGGGTTAGAGGTTCTGTTGGGTCAGTGCCCTTTTCTGAGTCCTAACTAAGGAAGGCATGACTTTCCCTTTTTCTTTCAAATGCTGACCCGAGCCCAATCCTGCTTCCTCTGCTACTCTGGAATTTTTCACTTTTTTTTCCTCCAATTTTCTTCTCTACCATGTGGTTGTTTGTCTTCTGTGTGTCTGACCTCAACGGCTTAACCCACAGCATTGTTCTCTTTCTCTTCTCTTCCTCCGAGCAGATGCAGATCAATTCTACTGTCAATGAACTAGATACAAGTGAAGTCTACCTTAATGAAAGGATGGGGTCCTTTCCAAACTGCACATAGAATATTCACCAAAATAGACCATGTTTGCCGCATAAAACACACCTCAACAACATTTCAGAAATAGAGGTTACAAAGTCCTCTATTACTTAAGGAATTAAAGAAACACTTTCACATAAATACAAGTTCATAACTAAAAAATTAAAACATATTGATTGAAATAAAATGAAAACAACAAAAGCACCAATTAGAAAAAAAATTCAACATGTGGTATAGATGTTAGGAAAGAATGAAAAATACCAAAAAGAAAAAAAAGAAGAAGAAGAAGAAAAAGAATGGTCAAAAAATATAAACAGAAAATCAACAGAGAAAACCAAACGTTGACTCCTGGAAAATATTAGTAAATCTGACAAAACTCTACAAAGGCTAAGAGAAAACAGAAACAGTTCAAATGACTAATATCAGAAACCAAAGGTCATGATTATGATTTTCTGTAAGATTTAAATGAGTAGCCAGGAATACCATGAACATGTCTTCATTCACACACCGAACAATCCTGGATGACAGAGATCATTACCTTGAAACAACCTTTCTGAGCCTCACACAAGAAGAAATGAACTATTGAAAAAGGCTTGTATCTCTGACATACATCGCACCCATAACTCATAACCTTCCCAGTCAGAAGCAAGACTAACAGGGTTCACTGGTAAAGTTCACAAGAAGATTTATGGGATAATTTACACTAATTCTCCAAAGTGAATTTCAGAGGGTGAAAGCAGAAGGGATGCCTCCTACCCCATGCTACCCAGCCAGCCTTGCTGTGATAACCAGAGCAGATAAGACACTGAAGGAACAAAAAAGCCACCAGGCAATATTCCATGATGATAACAACCAAATCCAAACACACGGAACTCCCACAACAAAGAAAGAACTACACACAAGACTAAGTGGAGTTTAGATTTGGTATGTAAGGCTCAGTAGTCCTCCAAAGTTAACTACAGTGATCTACCATATAAGCCAGTAAAAAAGAAAACTCTCATAATCACACAAAGAGCTAGCACAGGCCTGAGCTCATTCAAAGTTTAAAATTCCCATCAAAATAGGACCAAAGGACCCCTTCCTCAACTGCCTTAAAATCATCTAACAAAAAATATTAAAAATATAATTTCCTTGTTTAGCTCATGCTTAGGCAATCATGTGGTGAGACTTTATGGGTGTAACTTCTGAAATTATTTGGAGACACAGTCTCACAGCAAACTCCCCCTGTGACTCTCTGGTTGATACGGTTTTCCCACTCCCTTGTCTGCAATGACTCCTGGGTCTTACATCTGCAACTAAGTTGCACTGTAGGTCCTCTGGGACTGGACTCCCCAGCTCTGAATTTTGATTGGTTATAGTTTTTTGTAATGGTTGTACATCTGTTGCAAAGAAAAGATCCTTTTATGATGAGTGAGGATCATACTTGTCTGTCGATGAAACCATATTTAGAATATGGTTAGGGCTTATGCAGGCCTCAGCCCCATACAAAGAACTATAGGTATTTACGGAATGCTAAGAGCATTAGTCTTACTCAGAAAACAGTATATCAATTGATTATTCAATACCAAATAGTCATCTCTAAAAGCATCCATGTTTTTACATACATACATACATACATACATACATACATACATACATATTAACACAGGCTAAGCAGATTGTATTTATATATTCAGAAATGTATTTATATACATACACACATACATATATAAATGTATATATATAACAACAACTCATGAAAAAAGAGTTCATAAATATTAAAGTGAGCAAAGAGGGTGTTTAGAGGAAGGAAATGGAAGGGGAAGCGATATAATTTCAAAAATTATATATACATACACATATATATGTATACATACATATATATATATATAATAATGGTTGATAGTGAAAACTAAGAGCATACCAACTAAAATTCGAAACAAGGCAAAGATACTTCCTGTGGCACTCCTTTTTCAACACTAGGCAATATCCCTAACCAGTAAGACAAAAAGGAGGACAATAGGCAGATAAATGCAGAAGGCAAGAATAAAAATGCCTTTGTGTAGAAAATTTCAAAGAATTAGTATAAAAATATATTGAACCAACAAGAGTTATAGGATTATAGAACTGCATAAGATTCGTGTGCAAAAGAGGCTCATCTTTCTCTGTACCAGTAATTATAAAGTGGCATTTGAATTTTAAAATGCATTATCATTTATACTAACATCCCCGACATCAAATATTTAAGTATAAATATAGAAAGATATATCAAGGATCCATATAAAGAAAACTACAAAACTGACAAAATACATCGTCAAAGAAGAACTAAATAAATGCTAAAATTGTCTATGTTCATGGATAAGAAGACACTGGAATTAATACAGCAAGATGTTAGAAGTCTATAAATTAATGTAGAAATTCATTCAGATTCATTGCACTTCCAATAAAACGCCAGCAGGTTATTTTATATAGGTCAGTAAACCAATTCTAAAGTTTATGAGGTGGGAGGGGCTGAGGGTCCAGAATTAGCAACTTAATACTGAAGGAAAAGAGCAAAGTTGGAAATTGGACATTATTGTAATTCAAGACTTAATTTTAAGTCTCCGGCAATAAAATCAGTGTGGAATCAGTGAAGGGAGACAATTAGACCAGTAAAACAAAATGCAGAACCCCAAAACAGACCCACACAAGTATAGTCTACTAATCATTAGCAAAAGCAATATACTGTACTGTAACAAAGATTGTCTTTGAACACATGGAGCCAGAACAACTAGAAACTCACATGAAAAACCAGAGATGCAGACCTAACTCTTTGCACACACACACACACACACACACACACACACACACACACACACACACACACACA
>JADRCD010214074.1:34257-45758 GCA_019843815.1 Montemys delectorum
ACACACACACACACACACACACACACACACACACACACACACACACAATTAACTCAAGATGAATCACAGGCCCAAAAGGGAAATGCCGAGCTCTTACACTCCTAGAAGGTAGCCTAAGAGAAAACCCAGATGACCTTGGGGATCCAGACGACGTTTTGATGGTGCGATTCATGAAATAAATAATTGATGACCTGGGCTTCATTAAAATTAAAGACTCTGTGAAAGAGAATGTCAAGATAATGAAAAGACAAGTCTGAGAAAATATTTGCAAATGATGCATTTGATAAAGGACTGTTGTGTAAAATACAGAAAAGACTCAGACTTGGCAATCAGAATTAGAGACAGAGCTCAGCAGAAGACTGGCACTCACCTACCTATGGGAGACCTTGAGTTGGAGAAGCCATCCCAGCCTCTCAAAAAAAGAGATCAATGAAACACCTAAACAACAATAATGTGAACAACTCATTTACACGTAGGAAAAAACGATCTGAACAGACATTTCACCAAAGCAGATTTACAGATGGCCAGTAAGCATATGAAATGTTCAACATCATATGTCTCTAGGGAGCTGTGAAGTACAACAAAGAGATACAACTGTATACCTATAGCCACAACTCAGAACTTTGACAACACTGAATACTGGTGAGGATACGAAGTAACAAGAAAGTTGTTACAGGGGGCTATAAAGATAGCTAAGTCATTAAGAGCACTTGCTGTTCTTCCAAAGGATGCAAGTTCAATACCCTTCATTCACAGAAGTGGCTCACAAACCCCTGTAACTCCAACTTCAGTGGTCCAACGCCCTCTTCTGACCTTCACAATCACTGGCATGCATATTAGTACACACCCATGTACATATAAAAATAATTTTTTGAAAGAGAGAGAACTTATTTACTGCTGGTGGGAATGCAAAATAAAAGAGCTATTTTGGTTAACAATTTGGCAGTTTCTAAAATATCTGAACCACTCTTACCATATGATTCAACAATTGTTCTCCTTCATGTTTACCCAAATTAACTGAAAACTTCTGTCCACACAAAAAGCTACACATGAATGTTTATAGCAGCCTTATTCATAATTGCCCAATACTGGAAACAACTAAAATGTTCTTTAATGGATTAATACATAAAGTGTGATGCATCTAGACTGGACTGTAAGATATTGCTGGGTGCTAAAAAGCAAAAATCTATGAAGTCACGAAAGACATGGAGGAAATACAAGTACACTATCACTGAGGCAAAGCAGCTACTCTTGAAAAACCTACACAGCACATGCTTCCAACATGTGGCATTGAGGGAAAGGCAGAGCAGATTGGACAGAGATCAGTGTTGCTGTGGATTGATTGGCAGGAGGGAGAGCTGAAAAGTAGATCACAGAGGATTATTAAGATAATGTATCCATCTCTGATGTCATTACAAAATACCTGACTCTGGATATGAAGTAAAGAAAAAAAAAAGTTCATTTAGCCTACAGCTTTGGATGCTGAAAGTCAAAACTAGACAAGCTTCTAGTTTTAGCATCTAGTTCTAGCATCAGCCTCTGCTGATGCTCCTCTTGGCCAAGTCAATGCACAGAAAAAGATACCATTGTAGGGAGGACTCTTGCATGGTAGCACAGCCAATCCTGTTCTTTCATAAAGGCCTTCTTGCAAAAACTAACCAGGGTCCCATGAGAACTAATCCCCTCGAGGGCAACTGACACAATGTCCTAAAACTTTACACTGTCCCCACAAAAGTGGCATTCCATAGCCTTCTGGAGGTCAACCCTCAAAGTAGAAATATTTTAGGGAAATACTTAAACTATATCCAAGATGATTCATTTCAGTGGAATATTGATGGGTAAATATACTTCTACATTTGCCCCAAATCATACAATGTATAACATCAAGAGTGAGCCCTACTGTAACTAATGGACTTTGAATGATAATGTGTGTCAACATAGGCTCATGGACAATAGAAGCTGTGTGTTTATGGTCAGGATCTCAATATTAGAGCAAGTTGGGTGTATATAGAGATAAGCAGTATATGAACATTGTAGTTTGCACTCAGTTTTTCTTTGAACTTAAAATGTATATATTGTCTTAGAGTTTCCATTTCTGTGACAAAGCTCCATGACCAAAAAGCAAGTTGTTGAGGAAAACATTTATTTGGCTTACATGTCCAAATCCCTGTCCATCACTGAAGGATGGCAGAACAAGAATTCAAAGAGGGCAGGAACCTAGAAGCAGGAGCTGATGCAGAGGCCACCTTAGAGGGATGTGGCTTACTGGCTTGCTACCACAGTTTGCTCAGCCTGGTTTCTTATAGAACGAAGGACCACCAGCTCAGGTATAGCCCCATCCACAATGAGCTGCTTCTGCCACCATCAATCACTACTAAGAGTATGCCTTACAGCTGGATCTTATGGAGGCATTTTCTCAATTGAGATTCCCCTCGTCGTTTTTAAAAAAGATTTTATTTATTTATTTTATGTATGAGTACACTGTAGCTGTCTTCAGACACACCAGAAGAGGGCATCAGATTCCATTATAGATGGTTGTGAGCCACCATGTGGTTGCTGGGAATTGAATCTACCTCTGGTAGAGCAGCCAGTGCTCTTAATCACAAAGCCATCTCTCCAACCGGAGTTTCCCTCCTTATAAATAATTACAGTTTGTGTGTCACAATGACAAAAGGTTAGCCAGCACACACATACACGCACGCACACACACACACAAATAAAAACAAAATATACCAGATATGTTAATATACAAATATATAATATACAAACTAAAATATATTTTAAATTTTGAAAGTAGATACAGGAAACAAATCAGTTTTCAAATCCACATTCAGAATTCTCCCTCAGCCCATGAAACTGCACATGAAAATCGAGAGATACTTTTTAGATAAGGTCTGACTGCATAGCCCAGGCTTTCCTGGAACTAACTCTGGAGCCCAGGTTAGTCTTGAGTTCACAGTGATCCTTCTAGCTTGGCACCCCTACGTGGTTTTGTGCAATTGCTTTTAAAGATTAAGCATTTAGGATTATTTTTTGAGTCCTGGACCAAGGCTTCCCTTCACAGAAGGGAAATGGAAGAAGCCCATATTTGAGAGTTCTGGTGAATACTACTCATCTCTGTAATGCTTTAATGCTTTAAATTTCGCAGGTTTAAATCATCATTTCTCATTTTTAGAATCAATTTTATTACTAATCTTAAAAAGAAACTCCTGGGTATTTCTACTGAGATTCTAAAATGAGTATAGGCCAAAGGTTATTTTTTTTTTATTTAGTCTAGCATAAAAATAAACATACATAGAATTCCATTTAATACTAATAGAAAAGATACATTGTGATTAGAATAATCATATATGGAGAAAATTGTTTTTCAATGTTTTTTTTTTCATTTCAGAAGAAATAATTTAGGTACCAGAGGAGAAACTGCATAATATCTGCTATCAGGTACATCTTTCTGATTGTCTGCAGGTGGTGATGTTTATGAAGAATGAGGCATTTTTTTTCCCTTTAATGTTGATCCCTGAGCAGATCTGTGGCTGTCACACAAGTCTGTCTCCCCTTCCAACTGCACCTGTTCAATTCGGAGATCACATTGCAAATAATGACATAATTATCTGCTTTGGGAGATTATTGGTATGTTATGAGTAGAAGATAATGGATCAGGCACTTTTGTGTGATTTCTAAAAATGTTACTCGGATAGAGGACTCCATGAACATGAGAAGAGATGGATTTTCCAGACTGGGCAAGTCCTAGAGACAAGCAGAGCAGTATATTTCAAGGGATCTTCCAGGGTCTGGGGTAGAGCATCTACCTCACTGAGGTGTATTTTGTTTGGTTTTTATTGTTATTACTGTTGTTATTATTATTGTTTATTTATTTTTATTTCATGTGCATGTGTGCCTGTTTGAGGGTGTCAGATCCCTCAAACTGGAGTTATAGACAAGCCAGGTGGGTGCTGGGAATTGAACCCAAGTCCTCTGGAAGAGCAGCCAGTGCTCTTAACTGCTGAGCCATCTCCCCAGCCTCTGGATTTGTTTGTTTGTTTGTTTTGTTTTGTTTTTATGTCTTTAACAGGTTACCCCATATGTTTATGGAGATGACCATCAGAGTGTTCCAGCTTTCCATGAGTGAGTCTTTCCTTCACACTGAATTCCCTGACCTTAGCTCCAACCTCACTCTTCTCTGAGCTTACTCGTCTGTCCTCCTAAGACCTCCTGAAAAGGACCTTAAAACTATTTTTCCCTCCCTCCTCTGACATCCAACTACCTAGCTGTGCATCACTCCTATGATTCTGTGTGGGTAATGAGCTCCCACTCGGACTTGTGCACTCAGGTCTCTGGAGGGATGTCTGAATGTCACCATGGTGATAGGGAACCACAGCAAAGCCCTCTGAGAAAGGAGATGGAGTGCAAAGACTGAGGTATACCCATGGCGATGTTAAAGTGTTCTTCCTTGGAAGAGACTAGGAGGTAAATAAAAATACCAAACTATATTCTGATTCTTTGACGTTGTGGGGTCTTGGAAACCAAACTTGGTTCATAACTTCAAGAAAATAAATCCTGGTTTTGCAGTTCATCTCTTCATTCAAGTGGAGATCTTGCCAGTACTCTGTGTCACCTTCCTATTAGTGAGCCTGCAGGAGTGCTGTGGTCACAATGCCCACAGGGAAACTAGTTTCTGGATCTTTTGTCTGTAAAGGTAGTTTGGAAATAATTAGTGTTGGAACAGGTGGTAGAATTAATTACTAATAATATGGTTATATTGAAGTTCTTAACATAGGACAAATAACACAGCCATGTCATCATGCGTCCTTTTAAAGCATCATGACTAAGGTATATCCCCACAGATGTTCTACAGAAACCATCTCCACTGGGCCTACAGCTAATGCTTGGTTGCTAACTATTGTGGGCTGATGGGGAGGGAAAAATTTTTGCACTCTTCAGCATACCTATAAATCTGATTTTTTTTTTCATCCTAAACTCTTAGAAAGTGAATTCTAAACAAAATGTTCTTTAAAATGTCACAGGTGTTCCAGTCTCTAAACGGTCGCATTCAGGGAAAGAATCATTGGTTGGCTAAATCTAAGGAAAGGCTGGCTCAAAAGGCTAAGGTTAAGGAAATGAAGTTGCAAGGCACATTTGAGGGTTGGCACTAAAGGGGTAGCAGAGTGTATAGGGTACACACTAGAGTGTATAGGGTACACACTAGAGTGTTTAGGGTACACACTAGAGTGTATAGGGTACACACTAGAGTGTTTAGGGTACACACTAGAATTCTGACTCTTGTCTATAGAAGCCTTTGTCTGTAGAAACCTCAGCGTCTTCCCTGGTTTTCTTCTATTAAGTGGATCCTACTTCTTCACTCTTTTCTGTCCCACATGATGCTAAATCTGAAAGTGCTTTCTATCCCTGGACCATGTCCTCCACAAATGCTTACGGCCCAGAGAACTTCAGGGTTAATGGCAGGAGTAGAAGATAATTTCCTTGCGTGGTAAGGGGGTACAGAGCAGAGTACCTGCATAGCTAACAGTCCTAGCCCACGTAAATGCTGCTCATCTGAGGAGCACACATCAAGAACCCATTTGGAGCCAGGGATTTCAACCCTGGCACTACATGGTATATAGTGATGTGGACGGATTGAAAATCCCTGACCTTCACATTTTGACCCAGATCAATAACATCAGAATCGTGGTGCCTGTGAACTCCCTTTACTGCTTTCCAAAGCTCCTGCGTGTTTTCCAGTGTTGAGAACACTGCCTAATTTCATAAGTTTGTAGCCTGAGCCATACATTAGAGTTATCTGGAAAAGTCATTATTAATTTTGGTATACCTAAGTTATCATAAAATTTACCCTTTCGAAGTGTATAACAGCAATTTTTACTTACAAAATGATTGAAATGTCATCCTAGACAATTAATATAAATATTTTCATCACCATCGAGAGGACTTTTAAAATTCTAATGTGTGGTTTGAATACTCAGAGGCTGTCAGAGCCTCTGGGGACCCAATAGAACACAAGAGGATTAGCTACTGGTGAATTTCCAAACAATTGCTTAAATCCTTTTGTTTTCCCTCATTCCCTTCCTGCTCTCAAATAGCCCTTTCTGCAGCTTTCATATCAAATATACCCCATGACCCCTCCCTTGCTCCCCACTCTCCTCTTCCTCAATATCTCTTTCTCTGTCTCCTCTGGCTCTTTGTTCTACATTTGCCACGCCTACATACATGCAATCATAAATTAATCCTTGTAAATTAAATATATTTACAGTCTTCATATGAGAGAAAATGTGATTTTTGTCTAAGTCTGATATTTTTTACCATAATGATATCTAGTTCCATATATTTCCCTGCAAGTATAATAATTCGATATTTTTTGAATTGCCTGAAAATATTCCATTCTGTATCCGCTTCCAGCACTTTCCTGTTTTAACACAGGCAAACTCAAAGGTTTCAGTAGTTGAGAAGTCCTTTGAAGGAATCACGTTACTTTTGTTTTTTCACGTATTTTTGTGTTTCTGTGCTGTGGTATATTCATCTGTTATTTTTGGATATTTCTTCTAGTTTTATTTGGGACTTTTATTCAGCAGCCTGCTCTTGATGGTTCAATCCATAGTTACTCAGAGAAAAGGACGCAAACTGTTATAACAGCAACATGAAATGATATAAGATATAGAAATATAATTGAAACTAATGAAATCCACTAATATATCACCAGTAACTATTAATAGAAACTGGCAAAAAATCTAGAATATGATATGAAGTTAAAAATTATTTAGAATAGGGGCCTGGAAAATGACTTAGCATTTAAGAGCACTTGTTGCTCTTGCAGTGGACCTGGGTTTGATTTCCAGCACCCATATAGTAGTTCCCATCCATTTATAACTGCAGTTCCAAGGGATCTAATGTCTTCTTATGACATCTGTGGGTACAAGCACCCATGTAGTACACAGACATGCATCCATGCAGGCAAAACACTGACATGCAAAATGAATAAATCTAAAAAAAATTAAAAATTATTTAGGATAAATGGTAAAGTAAAAAATGAATGAGATGATGAATGAAAGAAAGAGAAAATAGAAGAAGCAAGGCTAATGACAAAAGAGAGAAGGGTAAACAATACTTGGAAATGGGGGAGAAAAGAACAAGAATTCATGTCTCAGTTTCTGTTGTACTACTATGGTGAGACACCATGACCAGAAGAAAGCATTTAATTGGGGGCTTGCTTATAGCTTCAGAGTGTTATAATCAACGAGCATCCTGGCAGGGAGCATGGTGGCTGGCAGTCAGGCACACAGGTGTGGTGCTGGAGAAGTAGCTGAGAGCTACATCTTGATCCATAGCAGCAGAGAGAAAGAAGAGACTAGGTCTGGTCTGGCCTTTTGAACATCAAAGCTCGAGACACACTTCTTCTAAGAGGCCACACCTCCTGATGCTTCTCAAACAGTTCCACCAATTGGTTAGTTGGTTCATTGGTTGGTTGGTTGGTTGGTTGGTTGGTTGGTTGGTTGGTTGGTTGGTTGGCTGATTTGTGTTTTGGTTTTTTGAGACAGGATTTCTCTGTGTAGCCCTGGCTGTCCTGTACTCACTTTGTAGACCAGGCTGGGCTTGAACTCTCAGAGATCCTCCAGCCTCTGCCTCCCAAGTGCAGAGATCCACCTGTTTCTGCCTCAAGAGTGCTGAGTTTAAAAGCATGTGCCACCATGACCTGCCTGGAAAGTGTAATTTTAAGCAATGTTGTCTATTAAACTGGCTCTCTGATTCTGCCCTGAGTCGTACAGACTGACAAAGTGGGATTCTTCACCATTGCTGACCAGTTTACAGGAGGAATGACCAGCTCACCAAAAGCTGAGCTAGATTTGAGGCACATGAGGGCTGTGGTTCTGTCTTGAGGATAGGACTGCCCGACTCCTGTTACCTGGCTTACTTTTTGTCCCTTTCCCCTGCTGGGGTGTGACATAGCTGGGATGGTGTTAGGCTTGGCGTGTTTCCTTTCCAACAAGCCACATGCCTTTCCTCTCTCACTTTGCTCCTGTTCTTCCCTCCCTGCCCTGGAGAATCACTGAAGGCCGTACCCTTTCTCTCTTCGGGATAGGATAGCCTTTCTAACACTGACTCTTCTCCTTAACTGGGACACAGAGGCAGTCCAAGGAGGTCTATTTTTAAGACACGTTCCTCTATCTTGAAGTTCTAGAATTCTAAAGTAACTCCGCAGTGCACGATGGGGTTTTACTTTCTAATTGTCATTTTTCATTGTTATTTTCACTGCTACGAGCTGTTTCTTAGGATGGGAAGCATTTCCACTTTTTTTTTTTTTTTTTAAATTGTCTTGGTATGATATAGGCCTTGATATTACTTGTAAATTTTAGAATCACTTGATCTTAGAACGACGTTTCTGGGATTTTTATTAAAAATAGAATTCAACTTGAAGGTCAACCTGCAGAAGATATTTATTTTTCTTTTAATCAAATTTTTTTCATATGATATATTTTGATGATGTTTTCTTCTCTCCCATGACTCTTCCCAGGTCCTCCCGACCTCCTTATCCACCTAACTTTATGTTCTTTCTCTACCTCTTTCTAGAAACAAACAAGAAAAGTCCACAAACAAGCCAAGAATTGCACAACCACCTACCACAAAAAACTCAAAACTGGAAATCAAAATAAAGGAGCAACATACCAGATAGACAAGACAAAATTCCCAAATGAAGCAAAATTAGACAAGAAGTCTACGAAAATGCCGCTGAGTTAGTTTGTGATGGGCTCGAGGCCTGCCCTGAGGGCAGTTCATGTGCCCCATGAGACTCCATTTTGTCAGAGGATACAGATGGCAGACAGCTTCTTGGTGAGGGTGGAGAGCCCACGTCCACTCCCCTCAGTGCTGGCACTCAGTGTGGCTTGCATGCTTCCTTAGCAGAGTAACAGTACGAGGTTTTCTCTTATGCTTTATGTAAATCAATATAGAGAATACCTACAATGGCGATTTTTTTAAATGACAAAATTTGTGTCATTCCACCAGGCAGTGGTGGCTCACGCCTTTAATCCCAGCACTTGGGAGGCACAGGCAGACAGATTTCTGAGTTCGAGGCCAGCCTGGTCTGCTCCAGGTCCAGGATGGCCAGGGCTATACAGAGATATCCTGTCTGGAAAAACAAAACAAAACAAAACAAAACAAAACAAAAACCAAAAAACAAAAAAACAAACAAAAAAAACAAATAAACAACAACAACAAAAACAAATCCAGGGATTAATTTCATGGAAATTCAGGTACTTATGACAAATACATATTTCGAAGTGGGGTAAATACATATTTATGCTTGAGTGGTTGCTAGAACAAAAGCAAAGTGCCCTCTGTTTCCTTTTTCCCTGTTCTTTTCCATTTTGGAAGCACTTCTGGAGCCCTTTGTCTTAAAACGCTTGCAAACTCTTCCTGGACAAATCCCAAGACGTTCTCTGTCCTTTTCTACCTTTCCTACCTGTCTCATCTTCCTTATCTCCTCAGAATTTTATCTGTAGCATAACTTACTCTTACTCCATCTCCTTCCTCTGTGGGAAAACGCAGTATCTAAATAGCAGGTAGGAGCAGAAGAGGCTGTGACGACTCTAACTGCTACTTTTTCATCTGTCTACACGACTTGGCAAGTCAAGACTATCTCATGAGATATTAAGGTAGAAATATTTGAAAGCCTTAGTTCCTTTGGCTCAGTACCCTCTAGTCTAGCAGCCGTGCCCCATGATGTGTTCAGAACATCTTCCTACACCACTGCTCTGTCCTACTTACGCAATGTAATGTGGTTCTACTTATTTAATTATTTAAGCAGCTGTAAAACATTGCTTATCCATTCTGAAATCATACTTAACTAAATTCCCAGCATTGCCCGGTTATTTGTATAATTGCTTTTGGATCCAATTCAAAGATTTTAATGTTAGTTCATAAAATTCTGTTCTAGTGCTCTGTCTTATGGCAAGTTTTAGAATTGAGTCTCTGTTACCCAGCATGCTCTCCAGTGCGCCAATCATCTGGCTGTTTGTAGAAATTGATTGGAATACCCTCAGTGTGCTCACCCAAACCTTTGATTCATATGTCAGAAAGGACAGGGCCAGGGAGAACCCTGAGGCACACCACTATAGAATTTCTTTTTGGTTGACATGAAATTAGCATTCTTGGACATGACTCTTCCATTATTGATGAAGTCACCTGACTGTGTGTGCATCCATTTCTCATTTCCCCATGTTATCCACAAGGATTTCATGAAAAACACTGTCAGGTCGTATGTTTTGTTAGAAGACTAACACACTGTGTTAGGTAGCCCTTTCTTGACCCGTCCCATCACTAAACACCCATATTGTTCACATCTACTTCAGTTTCAAATGAGTTTCAACTTAAACTAGATTAAGCAAAAGACATATTCCATAATTTCACCCAAGTATATGTTCTGTGTTATCAGAACATTTGTTCTCCCCTGCGCCTGTTCACCCATCCTCTGTTGGGCTTCATTCTTATTCAGTAATCTGTGTACTCATTGAGATGGCTACCTATATCTAGACAGCTATTTTCCCAAACAGTTCCTCTTACATCCTAGACTTAATGCCATTGCCTTTCAGTAGATCATAAGCTCACCTCTAAAGCAAGTTAAGGGAAATGGAATTATCTGAGTGGCCAGCACTGAGTCATACATCCAGCTTTATTTAAGTCAAGGGTTGAACCTTGTTCCATTCAAAAGGAAGAATTTTGGTTAAGGGAATTGACTGCTCTTCCAGAGGTCCTGAGTTCAAGTCCCAGCAACCACATGGTGGCTCACAACCATCTGTAATGGGATTTGATACCCTTTTCTGGTGTGTCTGAAGACAATTACAGTATACTCATATATGTAAAATAAATAATTCTTCAAAAGTTCATGAATGGAAGCACAACTGAAGGAAGAACGAATAGCCATGTGTATGTTCAATAAAAATGTTTCAGCTCTCAGCAGAGGCTCTAAACTATCTTCTCAACATATTTTTATATTTGCTGAAGAAAATCACATCAATTATATAACGAATTAGCATGTATTCACATTATAAAATGTCCTGTTATAGTGCACTTGAAAATATGATATTTGTGTAAGCACTATATTACTAGAAATTTTTCTCTGTAAGGATTATTGCATGTTTTCCATTTTGCAGTCAGCCAACTGATTACAAACCAGTCACTATAGAGCACTGGACATAAGAAGACTACATGCCTTCAGATAAGAGGTAGGGAAGTCTACATTCTGTGGTGAGCTGCCCTGTAACATAGAAATTATTGCTTGGTCCTAATTTACTTGGATGCTAATAGCAATGTGCACTCAGAATACAGTGGTCTTAAAGCAATAGGAGATGCTAGGATTAAAATGCAAATGAACAAGAGCAGTCTTTTGGCTTTAGTATACAACTATTAGAATCTAGGAAATCCAGGCCTGAACACAATTTTTCAGAAATAGTTTCCTTCTCTACATGTACTTAGTAGTGTCATTGATTTGTCAC
>JADRCD010214075.1:1833-37820 GCA_019843815.1 Montemys delectorum
TCTCTCTCTCTCTCTCTCTCTCTCTCTCTCTCTCTCTCTCTCTCTCTGGTATGGTGTGTGCATGTGTATGTGTGTGTATGTGTGTGTGTGTGTGTGTGTGTGTGTGTGTGTGTGTGTGTATGTGTGTGTGTGTCTAGGAGTCAGTTCTCTCCTTCCACCTGGGCCCTAGAAATCAAATTCACCTCCTCGGGCTTGGAATCAAGCACCTTTACTTACTGGGTCATCTCACTGCCCTTGGGCAGCCAATTTAATGCTTGGGTCTCCTGTAAAATATTCCATGGCATTGCTGAACATCTCTAGTAGCTAGATTTTTTTTCATGGCATAGATTAGTACAGTATCTTGTTATTGTTTTTGTAATTTTACGTAGAAAACACTTTCATTCTTTAATATTAGGGAGGTAGATCTATTAATTTGAGACAGTCTGTCAATGTAGCCAAGGCTGGCCTCAAACTCTTGATCCTCCTGCCTCAAACTTCCGAAATATTAGGTTTCTTATAGACTTGTCTCATCACTCCCAGTTAGAAAGGCAGTTTTTTGATTAAGGACCAGCATAAGACATCTGGAAAAAATGCCATTAGAAATGAAATAACCTCAATATAAAAGGTTTTCTATTAGTTTTTCTGTTAATTGGCTCACCGGTGCAGAACACTTTCTATAGCAACACCTCTGATAAATCAGCAGGGTCTCTATGTAAAGTAAGATAGGTCAGTTACATGGGAAGTGCCCCCACCTATCATCTCTGAGACCTGACTACGTCTATGCTCTGGGGATAGGATTGTGCACACTCACCTTGACGAGCCAGTTGTGTTATAGATACCTAACTGTGCATGTTAATAGTGTTATTAAGCCTTTTGCTCCCACTAACTGTACATTTCTGGTTGGAAGGGAAAGTGAGGTGATTGGTGTAGAGAGCCACAGTTTTTAACTCAGCTCTGTTGTTATTTAGCTGTGCAATGTTATCGACACACTTTACTTCTGGCCTTCATTACGACGCCAAACGCCATTATCTTTCTTACTAGGCTACGGTACACTCTTGTAGGCACACACAATTGTGTGTGTGTGTGTTTTTTTTAAGCTTGTACATGATTAAACGCTGTACTTAGACTCACCAAAGACCCTCAGAGTATATCTGAAGATGATCGGTTTAGAGTCCTTTATGGAGATCTGCGCAGTGTATGATCCTGCGTCTGCCATGGTAAGGTTGCTGAGCTGCAAGGCGTAGGATCGGGTGATGCTCAGTCTCCTCTTCTTCGTCTCATCACTGTGAATGATGTCTGGGCTTTCAGGCTCTTTTAGTTTGATGATGGCGATTGTCGTGACGGGTGATGCGTCTCCTTCGTAATTCCAGATGATGAAGCTGGCGTGCTTTCCTGCGGGAAGCTCTAGAGCGAGAATGGCAGACTCCCCAAGAACGCCGTTCATCAGCTGGGGGTCTGAGCTGCTTGGGGAGACTTCACTCCCTGCGAACACGGAAGGAGAGGGCTGAAGAGTGAGCCGTCTCTGACCACCCCCTTCTTTTTCCTAGACCCTTTCTCTTAATTCTACCGCTTTGGAAGAAGGCCAGAGAGATGTGATGGAGAAAGAAGAAGGAGGAGGGTTGTTCAGAAATGTTGCAGTGGACAATTTCGCTCCCAGTGGCTCGACCTCAAGGAAGGCCTCTGGCAGACTTGGCTAATGGGCAATTGATCTAGTCAGATGATCCTAACTCGTGGCCGCCTTCTACCCTGGCTAGTCATACTTTTGTAACTTCAGCCTTTGAAATCTTTTGACAACAATCTGTGAGGGATAATGAACTATATTGACCCCTTGGCACAAACTCCAACAACTGCCAGGCTTTGTTGATGGTAGTACCATCACTGCTAGTCATTTACAATGTCCTTAATGTCTGTCTATGTGCCATGCTTGTGCAACGCAGAGAGCCAGTAACAGAGATCTACTGCCTATACAGTTCTTTTACACACATTACTTAATTTGATGGTGATAACTGTCTGTGAGACAGATAAAAACAACATCAGTTTATGGATAATGAGACTGAGATATAGAGAGGTTAACCAACTTTCCTTGCTTGTACATCTTAAAACTAGCAGAGTCAGGATTCCAACTCAGGCTTTAAAAAAATGTGTATAGGTGTTTTGCTTGCATGTGTGTGTGTGTGTACCACATGCTTGATGCCTGCATAGGCCAGAAAAGGGGATTGGATCCCCTGGAACTGGAGTTACAGTAAAACAGATGTGAGTTGCGGTGTTGGTGCTGGAATCAAACCGTGAGAGAGTAGCCCGTGCTCTTAGTTGTTGAGCTATCTCTCCAGCCCCATTGTTACAACTCTTACAGAGGAGGATGCTCCTTTAGAATCAACACTAAGCTCTTAGCACATGTTACCCTGCTTTTTAGGGCTCTGTTTGCTTGTTTAATTGACCTTGCTGTGGTTATTCTGCTATAGCCAGCATTTACCATTTAGTACTTTGCAAGTGTCTCACACATGGTATGATCTGCGGCGATGCCTGACTATCAGTCAACCAATCACTAAGACTGTGACTTCAACTTCCTTGGAGTCTCTTATTTTCCGAGGAAGGGTTGCAGTTGGGTGTGTGGTTATGAGGTGGCCCAGAGCTTGTTTCTCAGGCTTCCTGACACTTATTCAGCTCTTCCATGAGCCTGTATTTCTGCTCTCTCTCCTGCATTGCTGTATGGTTACCAGGCACGTCAGTGTTGCCATCGAACACCCCCCCCCCTTCCCTCCCATCAGCCTTTTGACACATTGCTATTTGTCATTTTGACCTCTCTTTCCTCTCAGAGTCGTGTGATTAAATATAACAAGCAAAATCTTGAGTCCAAAAGGTTCCCCCAAGTAGGATTCCATTTATTTAAAATTAAAATCAAGCAAGACAAATCTGAACTATCAGAAATCAGGAGGATGCTTACTTTGGGGAAGGAGGGAGAGGCAGTGAGTAAGAGGTACTTTAAGGGGAACTTAGGGTATTGATAGCAGTGTTCTTTGTCTTCATCTTTCTGTGCATATACAATTCATTGAGCTAATAACTCAGAATTTATACAGGTTCTCTTTGCATTTAATAAAACGAATCATAGCAATAACAGCAAAACAAAACCTAAAAGATCATTATGTTGACCTATAAAGGACAAAGATGATTTGGCCAGCTTCCTCTTCCAGCACAATCCCTGTGACTGCCTTCCTATTCAGTTTGCTCCAACTCGGGAATTCCTTGACCTGTCTCTGCACTTGTATGTTCCCGGAATGTACTCCTTCCAGGCAAACATGTGGCCAACTCCTTTGCCTGCATAACGCCTTCAATGCAAATGATTCTTTCAGGGATGTTTTCTGAGACCTCTCTTTCCTCACTCCCAACCCCCCTACCCATTTCTGACCCACTCTTTGTTGGATTTATTTTTCTCTATGGCAATCCCCATACTTTATAAATTTGTGGGAGTTTGCTGTTGTTTTGTTCTGTTTTTTTTTTTCCCTCTCTACTAGAAGTGTAAGCATCACATAGGACAGGATTTTTATCTCTTTTCTCACTACTGTGAACATCCTTGAACAGTGCCTGGCACAAAGTGAGCCTCAGATAATTTCATGGTGAGTAAGCGGATACGTCTCTAGTCCTCCTCTCGGAAAGTCTCTATGCAGGATATTAAAGTTCACCTTCTCTGAATAAAGACACTGGGCTTATTTTCTCATTGGCCATAGGACTCAACAGGAACACTTGCAATACCAGCTACTATATTCCGTCCAGTTCTCTTAATTTTATAGATCCAAATTATTAGTGTGTGTGGTTGTGGTTTTGAGACAAGGTCTGATATGTAGCCTAGGCTAGTCTCACACTGGCAATCTTCTGCCTTAGACTCTTCATGTATTACTAGGCTTGGATTATTAGTTTATTCAAAAAGCTTAAATGTATCCTATTGTTTACTTAGTTCTATGCTAATTGAATGGGTAAAAATTTAGACATCGTGGCACCCAGGCCATATTTTTGGTCCTCCCTTCATATGCCTGCTTCTGGTGTTGATCTGAGGGATACTTATGTTGTTTGTATGAACAGGATAGTTCTGATTTGCGGGCTTTCTATTTGATGGAGGAGCCTAAAGGGTGAATGAGTAGCTGTGGTGTGGTGGGTAGGGCACTGGCTTGGGATTAGATCTGCCTCTGTGTTTTCCTAGAACCACTGTTGTGTGCTCTTCTCCTTTATTATAATTCTGACATTATCTCCTCCTTTTCTTGGTAAATGAGAGCAGGCAGGATGCTTGTTTCCCATGTATTCTTATGGCTCAGCACAGTTTCAAGTCGATAACTAGTGAGATGACGGAGGTATGTAGGTGCTCTGTGGAGGCATCAGTAGTGAATGATGGGCCAGGGACAGTTGTCCATGAGCAAGCTGCAAGATGCGATGTTATAGGAAGATTTTGAATAGCAACAGGGACTTTCCCATTGCTCAGTGATTTGTAAATATCCTAGATGATTCTGCTTCCCTTGCATTGCTGTCACTTCTGTCTGAAAAGCTCCTCCTCTTAATTTTCACATGATAAGCTGTTACTTATCCTTGAGAACACTGCTGTAATACCAATTTGCCGCTGCTTGTATTTTGTAGAAATTTTCACTGGTGCAGGGGAAAGAGAAGGGAGCTTGTGTCAGGACACGGAGGTGCCCAGACATAAAGAACATAAGGGAGTAGCAGTTCCCTGCAGGTCTAAAACAAAATAATGACAAAACTAGATCTGAACCAACATGCTTATGGTGCATGAAGATCAGAAGTCACTGTGCATGCTCAAAAGACCACCACATGACATGGCTTGGCCCAGAGGAAACACAGAATTTTTTTCCCCGGATTGGGTACTGATGCTTTTTTATCACACTGGGCCAACACCTTTAGCTTGGATACTGATGTTCTGGGGCATCCAATTGCTCTGCTGGCAGTAAATGTGGAAGAGTAGAGCCAGCATAGAAGAATAGGAGTTGGAAAGATGCTTTATGGTGGCTCTGGCTGAAGCAGGGTACTTGGTGTTGGGAGGAGGAATGTAGAAAGCATCCATTTGGGACTCTATGGACCATTTGGACTGTGGACAAAGGTGCTGATATTCTCTGGTGATAAAAACCAGGGAATATTGTACTTGTACTTTTTATGTTCCACTCAATGGATGACATGTTTCTGAGAACATGAGTTCTAGTTTAGCTTTTTATTTCTGTAGAAACTGCTTCAGGGTACTCCATGAAAGCCATGCAGACTGAGATCAGAATGTAGAAAGTCTTAAAGAGTCACTTGAGTCACTTGCGGATTGACTTTGTAAGGTATTGGTAAATGTGGGGTCCTTTGGAGAGGTAGAGAAGTATATGGAAGCAGTGTTCTAGGAAGGATGAGGCAGAGGGAGGCAGAAGATGGCTCTGAAAAAGAATGAAAAGTCCGAAGAAACAAAAACCAAGGCGTTTCTAACTAGAAGACTGGCTCCTGTATGTTCACAGCCAAAGGGGACACAGTAGGCTGTTTTACTTCCCAGACAGTTAGTTCAGAAAGAAAGCAGAGACTGATTTATCAAGCGATTTGACAGAGAAAGTAAGAGAAAGCTAGGGAAGACATTTTAGGGGGAGTGGGGTGGAGGAGAGGTGGCCATTAGGATGGTAAGGGGACTTAGTAAATTTACAGAGAAGGGGAACAATTCATGGAGAAGGGCTTTAAAGGTAGAGTGGGAAAGGAATGTTTAAAACATAGAGCTGTTTGTGAGGAGGAAGCCAGAATAAGGCTCAGGAGCACAAATGAGGTCAGTTTTGAGTGGAGGTGGGCCTTTTCTTCTAGAGTGTTACAGGTGAAGGGAGAGATTTAGATATCTCATACAGCTTGATCTCAAAGTTACAAGATGAATTGATCTGACAGGTCCTGAAGGAAGATAGTCTTGGCTCATTCTCACAACAATCAAAAAAACCTACACATTTCTGAAGGTCTTAGGAACTGAGAGACTGCTCAGTAGCAACATTAGGGTTAGGAAGTAGCAACAAATATAGAGTTATGGTTACAGGTTCCTAAGAGCATCGGAAATAGCATTGGAAATACATAGTTTTCAATGGTCATGACCGACAGGTTCAGAACTTCTGCTAGACTGAGTGTTGGTGGAATAATCCTTAACAAAACACCAACAAATAGAGCCAAACAACATACTATAAGGTTATACATCATGATTAAATGAGACTTATCTCAGAAATGTCAGAGTAGTTAAACATGAAAAACAATTGATATCAACATGATAATGCATGCATATTAATTAAATGAAGAAAAAAGACATTATCTCATTTGATATAGAAGAGGCATTTGAGAAAACCCAATACTTTTTGAGACCGTAACAATGAAAGGGAACATCTTTAACCTGACAAAAGGCATTTATGAAAACCTGTAGCTAACATTCTACTCAATAGTGTACTGGTTAGTTTTATGTCAACTTGATGTAAGCTGAAGACATCTGAGAAGAGACAGCCTCAATTGAGAAAATGCCTCTCTGTCTAGGGGTATAGACAGACTTGTAGGGCATTTTCTTAATTAGTGATTGAGGGGGAAAGGGCCAGCCCATTGTAGGTGGTGCCATCCCTGGGCCTGTGGTCCTGGGTTCTATAAAAAAGTAGGCTGAGCATGCCAGTAAGCAGCACCCCTAATAGCCTCTGCATCTGCTCCTGCCTCTAGGTTCCAGTTGTGTTTGAGTTCCTGACCTGACTTCCTTTGATGATGAACAGTGATGTGGAAGTGTGAGCCAAATAAACTTTCCTCTCCAACCTGCTTTTTAGTCATGGTGTTTCCTCACAGCAACAGAAACCCTAACTAAGACAATATGCAAGACTGATGGCTTTCAGTTAAAGCTAGGAGAAGATGATACCCACACCCACCACTTCTATTCAGTGTTGTTCTAGAAATTTCAGCCAGAGCAACTAGGCAAGAAAAAGAAACAAAAGCCATATCAACTATAGTAAACAAAACAACAAACAAACAAGCAATTCCTGCTCATAGATGCCATGGTCATATAAACAGAACTTCCTAAAGAATCTAGCAAAATAGACAGAACTAATAAGTGAATTCAGCAAAGTTGCAAGTCACAAGGTCACACACACAAAAACTAGGTTGGCTGGGTCTGGTGGCTCATGCCTTTAACCCCAGTACTTGCAGGGCAAAGACACGTGAAGCTCTGTGAGTTCAAGGTGAGCCTGGCCTACCTTTAGGCCCAGCCCTTGTGAGGCAAAGGCAAGTGAATCTCTGTGAGTTCAAGGTGAGCCTGGTCTACATAGTTCCAGGATAGCCAGGGATATGTAGAAAACCTCTTGTCTCAACAAGCAAAGAAACAAACCCCAACGAAAACTAGCTTGTATTTATCTACACTAGAAATGAAGAACAGCCAGGCAGTGGTGGCGCATGGTTTTAATCCCAGCACTTGGGAGGCAGAGGCAGGTGGATTTCTGAGTTCGAGGCCAGCCTGATTTACAGAGTGAGTTCCAGGACAGCCAGGGCTATACAGAGAAACCCTATCTTGAAACAAATGAACAAACAAACAAACAAATAAATAAGAAGAACAATCTAGGAAAGAAATGAAGGAAACAAATTCTGAATTCCACTTACATAGTATCCAAAAGAATAACATAGCTAGGGGTACACAGATTAGCACCAACCTTAGTCAGAGAAACTTCTGCTCTTGTGGGCAGAAGTTAATGACTCATAGTCAAAGGGTGAGAATGAATGATGCTTGAGTGCCCATCCCTAGTTAGGACCTCTATTTCAACTCCACAGGCTCAGGAAACATCAGGGAAGCTGATGTGGAAGGAGTAGAAGAGACAGAGAATGGGGAGGGGCTCTGTGAAAAGCTGTCTTTCTACAGACAACATCCTGGCTTCCCTTGTGAACTCACCACAGCTGTGGACACTTACAGAAGCTACGGGTACTTGCAGAAGCAAGCTATGGACACTTGCAGAAGGACAAGCCAACCAAATCTGTCAACATTCCAGCAGGCGGCTGGGTGACAGAAACACCACCACCCCACAAAAACAGCTCAGTGCCAGACATGGATACCTTATATGAGTTATTGGTCAGGGAGGCCCCCTAGGAGCCTCAAACACACAGGCTATTACAATTGCTCTTGGTAACACATCCTAACAACATGGTAAGACCCTATTGCTGAAGGTACCACTCAGTTTAGATTGTGGACGTAGAGAAACCAATCTCTAACTTACCAGGACGCTCTCTTCCTGCTGGCTAACTTACATAGTGCCAGAAGGTCCTATGCAAGGAGAAAAGATATCAATGGTCCCTCCCTATGCTGGACCCTAGGTGCTAAAACACTGACATTTTGGTAAGATATGCCTTCTGGTTCAATAGTGGCATGAAAGTTATGGGGGTAACCAATTGCTTTCTAGTGAGATGTAAGGCCTTCTCCACAGGAAGGATTTTTGTACTGTAAACCTGGTCAAAAGCCTTTGATGGTTTAAATCCTAGGCTCTGGGCAAGGAAGAGGGCACCTGCTATTGATGTTTTGCTAAATGTTCATGCCATCAAACTGTGTTCTAAACATTTGCATTTAGAGATTTGTGCTGCCCTAAGCTTTGGTCTTTTTGCAGCAGGTAGTTAATGTAGAGACTCATAACTGACCAAAGTACTAGGTTTAAATAACTCTGGATACAGTGGGTAATCTGTATCAGCTTTTTACTATCCCAGGTCCAGGGAACTTCAAAGAAGAGGAAGAGAAAGGAATGCAAGAGCTGGCAGACGAGGAGGAGAGCTGTGACATACTGACTTGTAGACCAAAGGGGTGTTGTATACATCAATTCACACTAACCATGGTTTCCTGCATAAGGGGAGCCAGTCAAAATTTCACCCATATTAGGGGGGCTGACAGCAGCTGATGGCTGCTGAGGGGAGAGGAGTCACTCACTCATTTGCAGTGAACAGCATTAATTGGACTCAGAGGGTCATTAATGGCAACCTAAATAGAAGGATGAGGAGGAGGAAGAAGAGGATGAGGAGGAGCAGGAGGAAAAGGAGGAGGAGTAGGAGAAGGAAGAGAAGGAGGAAGAGGAAGAGGAGGAGGAAGAGAAAGAGGAGGAGGAGGAGAAGGAAGAGGAGGAGAAGAAGAAGGGAATGACGTGAAGCTGAGAAGGAGGTACATGGGCGAGGGGAGTCCTATGGGGAATTGGAGAGAGAAAGTGGTGAATGGACGTGATCAATGTTCCTTGTATAAGATGTATGGGATTTTCAGAGAAAATAAAAATTTCTGTATAACAGATGAGTCGGTCAACCAAATGTCAAGGCAGCTTTCATAGCAGAAGAAAGTCTTTTCTAGCTATATATTCTAACAGAGGATTAATATTAATAATTTGAAGAACCAAAATAAAACCCCCCAAACAAAAAACAAACCTAAACATCAAAAACCAAACAACCTAATCAAAAATAGGCTGTTGAAGCAAACACAGAATTTTCAAAAGAAGAAATACAGAATATTAATCAATAGTTTTTCAAAAAGTGTTCAATATCTTCCCCTACGAGGGCAATGGAAATCAAAACTATTTTGAGACACCATCTCAGATTAATTAGAATGGCCAACATGAAGAATAGAAATGACTGCAAAATCTGGTTTAGATGTGGGGAGTGAGGAAGCTGTGTCGGCAGCTGGTAGGAATGTAAGCTGGTATACTGTGGCATGAAGAAGCTTCCTCAAAAAACTAAAACTAGAACTGTTATACGATCCAGCAGTCCCATTCCCAAGAATGTACCCAAAGGATTGCATGTCCTACCACAGAGAGCCTATCCAACTATACTCACTGATGCTCTGTTCACAATAGCTATGAAATGGAGTCATGCTAGATGACCATAAATATAGGAATGAATAATATAAATGTCATATATATACATGATGGGAGTTTTATTCAGACATTAAAGAAAAATAAAGTTATAAAAAAATTCAGGAAAATGTGTGGAACTAGAACTTTCTGAGTGAAATCACCAAGGCATAGGAAGGCAAATGCCACATGCGCCCACTTATAGGTAGGATCCTGGCTTCAAAGTTTAGTTTTTTAGTTTTAGTTTTTAAGCCGAAAAAAGTTGGTGCTAAATAATTGTTCAAGTCCATTTACCACACGCAAAATTTCAGTTATAAAACAATAAACTCTAGGTAGCTAAATATTTCCAAATGTGAAATGTCAAAGGATTAGATGCTATCCTTATGCTAAAATGAGAAAAATACAAATAAATAAATAAATAAATAAATAAATAAATAAATAAATAGGAAAAAGGAAAAAAAGATGCTGGGACAAATGGATATGCAGATACAAAAGAACGAAGCTAAGTTCCTACCTCTCACACCAGCTTAAACTATACCTGGATGTGATGATGGCTCATGCCTTTGGTTCCACCATTAGGAAGGAGGCAGAGACAGGACAATCTCTATAAGTTCCAGGTCAGCTTGGTCTATATAGCAAGTTCCAGGCCAACCAAGACTACAAGCGAGTTTCAGTCTCAATAAAACAAAACAAAACATCCTCAAACTATGTCAAGTATATGCAAGACTTAAATCTATAAAACTTGTAGAAGAGAACATAAATGATGGGCTAGGGATAGAGCTCAGTGGCAGTGCACTTGCTTAGCATTCATTAATGCTCTAGGCTTGAACTACTGCAACCAACCAACCACAGGGGTCAATACTAATGACCTTGAATTTGAGAGAGAATTCTTAGATATGCTACAAAAACAAAATCAATGAAAGAAAAAAAATAGGTACATTCTATTATATCAAAATATAAAATAATGTATATCAAAGGATGCTAGGTTATGGTATCTTAGCAGAACCTTAACATTCTGTTAGATGAGACACAACAGGTCAGACATTGTATGCTTTCATTTAGTTGATCCATGGACACAGAAAGCAGATTGAGTTGGCTATAAGATGGGGACAGGAAGAAGTGGGAAAATGGGAGCTGAATACAGCTTTCCCCTCTCCTCTCTGTTGGGCTTGATCCCCAGGCCTTGAAGCAGGAACTCTACCACTGAGTTACATCCCCAGGCTAAGATTTTCTTTTGGAGTGATGGATATTTTAGAACAATAGATGTGTGGGTTGCAGAACACATGCTATGTCAATTTTGTCTTAAAAAAACAAAACAAAACAAAACAAACACAAAAACAAACAAACAAAGGTCTTAGTGTGCATAAAGGAAACTACTGGTCTGGATCTGGAGTCGGGGACCCAAACTGAGAGGTGCGAGGCTTGGAAGGCTGGAGGTCACAGTGAGGACAGAACAGAGTCTGAGTGATGGAAAGTTACGAGTCCTTCGAGCATAACAACAAGATGTAAAACAGCACTCTGTCTCTGATGAGGTAAAATGACCAACTGAACAAGCGGTTGGTTGTTACAGAGGAGGTAACGGTTCTCAGGGGGAAGGGAACCAGACCACAACTGTGGTCATTAGACCACAACCTGTTAGGAGTATTACCACTCACACTTTTGACTCAAAAGATTTCCAGACCATGGCCGCAGAGATCTAGTTTGGATCCTTAGCTGCAAAATAAGCGAAAGAAGGAAGAGGAGAGTGGGGGAGGGAGGGAGGGAGATTTCAGGGCACGCCCACAGGTTTTTCCTTTATCTGTACACACAGTCCTGGTTCTCCCCTGAGCCTCAGAGCACCTGTATCTGTTTCCTTCAAACTCACCTAGAGAATTAGTTCCTGTTTTTTTTCTGGCACCTGTTGCAACGTGACTACATTTCAGAACCTTGCTACTCAAGGTGTGGTCCACGGACTGGTAAAGAGCAACATCACCCCAGGCTTTGTTAGAAATGCACTCAGAGCTTCCTCTCTCAGAGTTGTATTCTAATAAAATCTTCAAGCTATGTATACATTAATGTTTGACAAATTCCTATGAGGAAAGAAGACACGGAGGAATGGCTGCAATTCACCAGGGTACTTGATTTCATTTATAGCCACTGTTTTGCTAGGTAGGGTTTTCCCATTTTGGTTGGCTGTGTAACCCAGTTTGCCTCAGCATCCTAAACTGGGATTAAAAACATGCACCACCACACCTGGATGTCAGGTTGGTTTCAGAAAAAAAAATTTTTTTTGTTAAGATGTATTAATTATATATAGTAATGGGCTTCATATATTTTCATACATGTATATATTTTGATTTCATTTACCCTCATTATTTTCTCTTGATCCTTTCCCATGACTTTTGATCTCCTGAGTTAATCCAGTCTTACACTTTCTGTCTTTCTTTCTTTTTTTTCCTGATAAGTTAATGAGTTTCTTAGAGTTGCTTATAGGAGCATAGATAAAAGGCGATGTACAGAGGCAAGAACACCTTACAAGTGGCCACACTACCTAGGAAAATGTCTCATCTTTCACAACCAACCATTAATCACTTCTAAGTCCTGAGGGAGGGGTGGGCCTGACTGGTCTTGACCTGAAGGATTGGTCATCCTTCATGGAAGGATGTTGTTTGGCCTAATCTGTGCAGGCAATTGAAGAGTACCTGCTGTGCATTGAAGAGTGTAACTGCCGAGTCAGACGGTGGGTGGGTTAGTTTTGCCTCCAAGGAAATGAGTTAAAAGGAATCAAGGGGGCTGGGGTGATATATAGCCAGCAAAGTGCTTGCCGTACAAGCAGGGCCCTCTGAGTTCAGATCCCAGCAGCCAAGTAAAAAGCCAAGTGAACTGATCTATTGTTTTAATCTCGGTACTGGGAAGGGAGGAGGTTCCCTGGGACTGACTGGCTTGTCAGCCTAGCCAAACAAACTTCAAGTTCATTGAGAGTCCCATCTCAACAACTAAAGGCCAAGAGGCAGTCTTGAAAGATACACAATGGATGTCCATCCCCCCACCCCCACCCACACACATTTGTAAACAAATCCACAGAATATATAAGTCCCAGACATGCACACAAATGTTTTTCAACATGGTGTATGTTTGAGCTGAGACTCTTAAATGGAATCAGGTTGTGTCTCACCTACCTGAAAACTTGTAGTGAGTGAGACATCTCCTCCTTCTCAGAGAGCATCTCTTTGTCCTACATTACTTGCCCCGCTGGTCTTGTCTCTCCTCAATTCTTCTGAACTCTTCCCTCCTCTGTTTCCATCTCCCTCCCGTGCTTCTCTAGTTAACTTCTCAGATCTTTCAACTATTCCAGAGAGTTCTTCCTCACCACCAGTCCAGAGAGGCTCTCCTATTTTTGGTGTCCCCTGCTTACTTCTACCTTGGCAGCAGACACTCCACTTTCCACCCTGGTAATCACGATGGTTCCGCTTCACTGAGGGCTTTCAGGCCACCTGCATCTATCTCCGGCAGACTCAGTCAACTGAGTTCTTTTCTTCATACCCCTCTCCCACAGCCATGTGGCAGTAAGCCTTTACTTAGGCTCCGTTAGCCTCTTCTAATCCACATCAGCAGATGGGGACTGAGCCCGATATGTCGCAGTCTTGTTATAAGAAGAATCCTCAGAGGATTCCGCAGAGGAGGGACACTCAGAAATTATCCAGTTTTATAGAGGTAATGACGTGAGGTTAAAAACTCAAGTTGCTGGCTGGAATCAGGCTGAGGAGTGGCAGGAAGTGGATGGATGGGAGTAAAAGAACTCTCATCTTTTTCTGGATCTTCTATGCAGAACTTCCCAAAATTCTGTCCACATTGCTCATGTTCCTAGTTTGATGGAGTCTCTATTCTCAGCCTTAGCTTTGTGCCTCAGTTTCCACCTGCTTCTAGGAAATCTCCTCTTGGCCATTGCATTGATAACATAAAACAAATAGATCCAAAAAGGAACTGACCTTCCTCCTGTGGCTGCTCCTCCACCCTAACTCTATCCCTATCTTTGTCCGGTCTACGATGGGACATTATGTTCTCTCTCCTCTCTCTTTGCTTATTTTTTCAAAAATTATTTGTCCTTAGCCAGTGCACCTTTTACTTGCTTATAGTTTATCTTCTCTGCCACGACATTAATTCCACAAGAACAGAAATTGTGCTGACTTAGTTCCTGATGAGCTTCCTGAACCACCTTCCGTGCCAGGTATTCAGCATTCACTTAGTGAATGGTTATCTAGTGGCTTAATGAATCTTGCTTTCTTTTTATTTCTGCTGTCAGTTTGTCTAGTTGGCTCTATATCTCCAGTTTGTCTTGGTTTGTGTGTGTGCATGAGCACGAGTGTATGTTACTGGCAGTTTTAGTCAGGTGATTTGATTTTATTTTTATTGTTTTTTTTTCAGCCTCCTGATGACTAATAGAATTTTCGAAAGTTATTTAAATTATCTTAGTCTAAGTTCCTTGTAGCTATTAATAGAATAAATCCGCAAACACGTTATGAGACATCCAAGCGTCATGCATGTTTAATAACTAGTCCATTTTCTGGGATAAAAGAAATGCTAGCTATTGTTTTATTTTCCATGAATTCCCTCCGGGCTAGGTCTGTGTTAGCACTCTTTGCCTGATCTCCTCTCCTAGAACACTCCACTCCACTCCAGACAGACATCCTCTGAGTTCTCAAACACAGTGTGAGCTTTCCTGCTCTCCACGTAACAGAGAGCAGGGGGAAGAAGCAGGCTCCATCAATCCCTTCCTAGTTGCATTCATGGTGAAAGCATGGCTGGGTTTTCAATATTTGAGTGAAGCTCCAAAAAGATAATGAATCCCCCTGAAGTCACACAGCATCATAGTAGTTAAATTGAAGATTTTTTCCCCCCTTAAACTTATTTTTGTACCTAGTCACAAGCAGTTCTGACTTACAAAGAATCATTTTCTACACCCAAGAAAACAGTTCCCTTCCTTCGCGTCCCCCCCCCCCCCCTCACACTGAAGTGTTTGCTCTAAATCAGTCTCACAGTAGTCTGAGGGAAGCAGTTTGCTAGGACCACGGTGAACTTCCCAAGTCTCTGTCTGAACAGAGAACTGGGCAGTCAGCCTGACCAAGATGAGCAAGGCATCCCAAAGAAGGAACTCACTCAGCGACTACATCAGTTTCCACAGACATTTTTTACCTGAGCCGAGGCAGAAGACAAGTGGAACTAGCCAGACCATCCTCTGTCGGGCGGAGTCAGATGCTGGAGCCCTTGAGACAACCATTCTCTCTTAAGCTTGTCGCTGAGACTTTCCGTTCCCCTAGTGATGAGAGCTCTTCCTCTATGTTAGCAAAAGTGTGATTAACTTCACACTTCACTTACAAGAATATCTTGCATAAGCTAAGACTCTTAGCAGTAGGGAACATGGAGTCTGGACTCCATCTCCTGTAACCAGGCAAGACTTCCGGTGGAGGGACTGGGACACCGACCCAGCCACAAAACCTTCTGCCTACGATTTGTCTTGCCAGCAAGATGTGCTGGGGTAAAGGTGGTACAGAAATTGTGGGAGTGGCCAATCAATGACTGGTCCCTCTTAAGACCTATGCCCAACCCTGACACCATGTGAAGAAGCCATGAAGCAGAGGCTGGATAGCCCAAAGACACAACAAAACAAACAAACAACCAAACAACAAACAAACAAACAAAGCAAAACAAATCTGCTATACTTGTAGACAGGAGCCCAGCTGTCACCAGAGAGGCTTCACCCAGCAACTGACGGAAACAGATGCAGAGACCCAGAGCCAAACATCCGGTGGAGCTTGGGGAATCTTGCAGAAGAGGTGGAGGGAGGATAATAGGAGCCAGAGGGGTCAAGGATACCGCAAGAAAAACCTACAGAATCAATTAACCCGGGCTCATAGGGCGCTCACAGAGACTGAAGGGGTAACCAGGGACCCTGCATAGTTCTGATCTAGGCGCTTTGCATGTATGTTATGGTTGTGTAGCTTGATCTTCTAGCAGGACTCCCAACCGTGGGAGAGAAGGCCCTCTCTGATTTGCCTGCTTTGGGGACTCTTCCACCTACTGGGTTGCATAGTCCTTACGAGGGGAGGCGCCTAGTTTTATTGCAACTGGAGATGCTTTGTTTGGTTGATATTCCTGAGAGGCTCGCCCTTTTCTGAGGTCAAAAGGAAGAGAAATGGATGGTGAGGGAGGGGCTGGGGAGGTTGGGGGTGGGTGGGGTAGGGGAGGGGAATACTGGGAGGGGAGGAGTGAGGGAAACTGCTGTCAGGGATATAATATATGAGCGAAGAATAAAATTGAAAAAAGACAGGAAATACCTTGAATAATTTTAACTTAAGAAATTTTAGAGAGACTTAAATCGTGGCCTATCCACGCACTTGAGAAAATGTTCACCTTGTCTGTGCCGCCGTCTGTAATGTCTGTCAGATCTTACTGGTTTATAATGTTGCTCAGTTGGCTCCCCGCCCCCCCCCCCCCCCCCCCCCACTTCCTGTGGTTCTGACCTCAGAAAATTCAGATGCTGGAGGCTTGGTCTCCAGTGTGTTGATGCAGATGTGGTGGCACCTTTGAGAAGGTCCTGGTGGGAAACTCTTAGGTCATTGATGGTGCTCTGAGAGTAAGTTGTCAGGTATGCAAATGCCTTTGACCCATCCCTACCCCTACAGATAACCCCTCATCCGTGCACCTGTCAGTAACACCCCTGCCCCCCCGACCCCCCATCCCCGCCCCCACCCCGGGAACTAATCCTGACTTGTGTGTGGGGGGGGTGTTTCTTTGCTTTGTTATCTGTGCTATCTGAAGTGATTAGAGATACTTGCTCAAATCTCCCTAGGAAAAAAAGAGTCACAGTTGGTACCTGAACTGGGAGAAGCAAGACAAAGTGGAGTCTGAAAGGAGGGCTTGCATGACCCCTGACATGTGTGAGACAAGGCAATAGTGAATGATCCAACTGAAGGAGGAGCATCCATTTGTCAGTCCTTATATGATTCCTCTTCTCTGGTGATATGGGACTTTGTAAAGCCTCCGTGCTGTAGTGCCAGCTGTGTGTCTGATATGAATAAGACATGCAACTGAAGCAGAACGTCTTTGAGGGGAAACCCAGGGTTGCTGTCTTCCTCTACAGTACAGGGCCGCATATCCTCTTTATGAGTGTGCCCTGTGATTCAAGTGCAGGAATGCCCCCAAGGAGGCTGATGAGCTAGAGAATATGTTGTAATCTCTGAAAGCGGCAATATGGCATGTGATCATAAGCAGGTCAGGGAAATAGTTTCTTGGTCTCTGCCGGATGCTATGAGAGGTATAACCGAGGCTGAGATTTCTGCCCAGAAGGAATTGCCAGCAGGAGGGAGGAATTAGGACGGAATAGACACACAGATGCTATCCCCCATATTACCTTCTGATTTGGCAGGAAACGGAGGGAAAAGGAGGATGGTGGCTTCCCCTCCTCCCCCTCCTCCTCCCCTCCTCTCCCTCCTCCTCCTCCTCTTCCCCCTCCTCTTCCTCCTCCTCTTCTCTCTCCTCCTCCTCCCCCTCCTCCTCCTCCTCCTCCTCCTCCTCTCCCCCCTTCCTCCTCCTCCTCCTCCTCCCCCTCCTCCTCCTCCTCCTCCTCCTCCCCCTCCTCCTCCTCCTCCTCCTCCTCCTCCTCCTCCTCCTCCTCCTCCTCCTCCTTTCTTTTAGTTGGTGAAAAAGAGTTCATTAGTCCTGTGCTAGGGAGCCCTTCCTGGAACCCAAATATCTTGGCCCCTAAGGAGAATCAGACAGGGAGGAATGAGGAGCTAGGATGGAAATGATAGAAGACAGCCTTTAGGCCTGATATTTAATGTATAAGAAGGAAAAAACAGTGATTCAGTACAGAGAGAAAAGCCTCAGTAATTTCTTAGCACAGGAAACTATGCTAGTCAGGGGATATTTTGCTCCTAAACTGCCTCAATTGGGAGAGACTTTTAAATAAGCAACAGAAGAACTTCTCAAAGCCTGGCTTGGGAGGCCATGGGACCTGAGGGGAGGCAGATACGATTAGCTTGACATTGTGGAAGGGGGGAAATTGAACAATATCACTGATTTTTTTTTCTTGCTCTCAGACACAGGCTGCCTAGCTTGAGGCAATGTAAGGGAAACCATTCCCAATGAACTGGCTTCTATGAACGATTAGCAATGTCTTACTACCACTGGCTGCAATCGATGGCTTCTATGAATGATTAGCGATGCCTTACTACCATGACTAGAAGGGACTCCAGGAACTAGGAGACAATAAAGGAATGACAGACATTGTCAAGAGAACTGTGTGTGCAAGACAAGGTGTTTGATGCCCAGGTTAGCAGGCCAGATGGAACTCTGTTCACAGGAGAGAGAAAAACATTGACTCAGCAGGCATTCTGGGACTGGTAGAGGGCAAGTGGTTTTGCTGGGTCTGACACTGTGTCATGATCTTCACAAAATTTTGATATGCCAAAATGGACCTGACTGTGAATTGTGTCTATATGGTGCTAAGGAATTTAGAAGAGATTAGAAACAGGGAAACTTGGGCTGGTAAGATGGTCCAGTGGGTAACAATGCAAGCCTGAGGACCCGAGTCCCATTCCTGGTACCCACATGGTAGAAGGACAGAAATGACTGCTGGCCTACACATGCACACAATGTCACAGCATCCACCCACCCCCAAAGAAAGAAAGATAGAAACAAATAAATAAGTATAATTTAAAATAGAGAGGGAGGAAAGCAGATAATGGGGCCTATTGTCCCAAAGCAAATTTGGGCAGATTCTGTGCTTAAAGCCTGAGTGACAGTTCTCAGAAGGGGTCAGAGGGGTGATTGGTTGACAGCCTGAGTGACAGTTCTCAGAAGGGGTCAGAGGAGGAGCGATTGACAGGTCAGTAAAAGTGGAAAAGTTTGTGTTAGGACTGGGCAGTTATTCCCCAGTATCCTGTGCCCATTTTTCTCCTGCAGGAAAGGGTACTAGAACTAGAGATTGTTCAGGACAGAGTTCTTTTAGAAGTCAGGGACGATTATGGAGATGGTGGCCCAGGAAGCAATCTGAAACGTGTCTGGTGTGGGGAGCTGGCTCAGGTTGTGGGTGTGATGAATGACAGCTTTGGCCTTCCCTTGTCCAGGGCAAAGCATCACAGACCAGCCCCACAGAGCTATCAGGGTTGGGAGGTGTGGATGAGCTTATGCACTGAGGACTGAATGACGCATAGATTATAGTTGTGGATGGCCCTGGGTGTTGTTTGTATTTTGATGTTAATTCCACCTTCCCAGGAGGGGTTGTCTGGAATGAGGAATGAGTCATGAACTCAGGTGACTTCTTGTGAGCCATCCCCTAATGAATAAAGGAGCCAATCACTGGGCGAGTAGGTGGGACTTCCGGGTTGGATAGGGGAAGAGACTAGGCAGCTGAGAGATTAGGGGCTTTTGGACAGGGATAGCGAGAGGACTAAATTTCGCTTTTAGTATCTCCCGGTTTCAATAGTGGATCCTCCAGGATTCGCCATGGGAGGATTTAGATTTAATATGGCTTACAAGATTAGTCGTTGCACCCAGTAATTGAGTTACCATTATTTCTGAACTAAGTTTGTGTGGTGTTTTCCTTAACGTGGCCACTCGACTGGGTTCCAGAGAGAAAGGTACATTGGCAAAGCGTGGGTTTGCCTGATGTGCACCCCAATAGGGCTCGGGAGTTTTGAAGCATGGGAGTAGTGACCCACCAGTGGGAACTTAGTGAGCTAGGTGGATAGATTTTGGAGCTCTGAGTCTCAGAGTCTCCATGAGATAAGAACAGGCTGGCCATTGTCTACCAGTGCATGGCCGGCCAGTCTGCCCGCGCAGAGAATAGCTAGGGATAGCTCGGGTGGTGCGAACTTTTTAAATATTTCCTGCAGTAGATTATAATGACAATTGATCGTAAAGATCCCAACAAGGTCGTACCCCCATCCGTGTAGCTAAATTGCATTTTGAAAAAAAAAAAAAAAAACAAAACCAGTTGCCACAAGTGATGGGTTTTTTTCATGCTGTATCACTAACTTTAAAAATATCTCTTTAGATTGAATTCCAAGACCAATTAGCATTTGCTTAGAAGAGACTGCAATGGATCTTCAGAGGCCCTTGCCTCTCTCTGTAAAAGGTTTTATTATGTAATGGTAAACTGTGTGTGTCTTACAGAATTGGAGAAGCGTCTGGAAGAACAGTAAAAATAGAACTTGAAAAGGTGGAAGGGATGTGTCCTGGGTGGGTGGGAAAAGGCACCTCCAGGAACACAAAGCTGTTGGGTTAAACAAATACGAGTGTCGGGAGTAGATGGCCTCTCAAGCAATTCTTAGGCAGGGAGGCCCATGAAGACCTGGTACAATCTAAGCTATTGATTGCCATTGCTACACGTCAGAACTAGAAGCCAAGTTTCTACAACTGAAAACACAGTGTGCTTTGGTGGCAAGAGGCTAAGAAATCAAATTTGGACTAAGCTGAAAGCTCATTTCCTGTTGGCTAGCTTTTGTGGTGCTTGAAGGCATCATGTAGGATTGTGGAGGAGAATTGGGACCAACAATCCTGCTTGGCTATGGACCTTGTGTGGTATACTGTTGACATGCCAGTCAGGATGTGCCATTGGTTCAATAGTGGCATGGCTGTCGTAGGCACAACCAACTGCTTTCTGCTTGGATTTTCGGCCTGTCTCACAGGATAAACTCATATTTGGTACTGTAAGTAAGGGTAAATCTGTGTCTGGGAGATTGTAGGATTCAGGGAGGCTACTGTCTTTGTTTTTTCTTCTAAATATATGTATACCCACGCACTACTGCAGAACTTCTTTTTTTCCTGTAGACAGTGATTACTGCAGAAGTTGATAACCAGTCAAAATACTGAGAATAAATGACTTGCTGTGGAACAGTGCCACAGCACTAAGCCATAAATAGAAGAGAGCTTTCCGACATCCTTATCACCCCCTCAGGAAACACTGTAGAAGAGAAGCTACCAAGAATGTGACAGCTGGAGGGAGGGGCAGAATTGCTGAATAGCTGTATCTGATACATTGAAACATTCCTGGAAGAAGGAGGGAAGCTCACCAGATCAAGGAAACTCATCAAGATCACCTAACTAACCAGGGTTAGGAAGCTCATAAAAAAAACTAGTAAGACCCAGGGAACCCATCCCTAGGTGTGTAGTAGCAGCAAGCAACTGAAGTAGGAAAGGAGAGATGTCGGTGGAGCTTTCTGCGACTTGTTCAGGGGACGTCAATGATGCGGCTTTTGTACGTTATCAGTCATGTCTGCGTGAGCTTTCCGGTGACACAGCCCTCTGCCTTTGGGTCACCTATGTTACTACTGAAGCAATCCATCTCTTGTGTGAAGTGGAAACATAGGGGTTCTTAGGAAAATCAGTTGTATCAGGTGGTGTTTTGTTGGGGCGAACACGGGAAAGAATGTTTTCCTGAGGCAGATATAAGTGATGTTTTCTTAAAGCAGACCCATGAAGGAATGTTTCACTGTAGCAGACACAGGTGAAAGGATGTTCTACTAAAGCAAGCACATGAAAGGACACGTGAGGAAGGATTCTTTGCTAATGACATGTATGTATTGGTCTGCCTTACATTATGTAGTTGAGCTCCATTTGTCGGGACTCCACAGAGAGGAAACACACCAAAAAAGTTCTGGTGGTGATGTGGCTTCTTGCTACCCAGACTCGGGCTGACTGGCAGAGTGCTGACCACTAAGGCAAGACACGTGGTGAGACAAGACCCATGGAGGACCCATGATGTTGGGAAGGGGTAAAAATAGAAGTCAACAGACAGTGACAGAAGCTGAGTTTGGCTTATTTATAGAGCCGGTTGTGCCACACTTGTGGGTCTTGAGTCTTCTCTGATCTTCACTTTGCTGAGGGAGGCACAGCTGAGAACTTCTCCTGGCTTCCCTCCTGGTCCCTCCTGCTGACTCATGCCAATTTGGCCGAGGCCTGGCTGTCTCTGGTAGGTCGTGCCACTGCAGCTGCTTCGTGTTTGCAATCCTGAATCTACAGAACTGGTCTACTGGTATATCCGTGAAGTGTTTGTGAGTGGATTGAGCCGCTGCTGGTAACCTGTGAACTGAACTGCTGATTTCCAGACAGACCTGAGTTGCTCCGAAGAACCACTTCTAAACAGGCCCACTTCCCCGTATCCTTTCTTTTCTACTTGCTCTGGTGGGTGGTGAGCTAGAAGGAAGGTTAAAAAGTTTAAGAACCACCATTAAAAATAGGTTTTGAAAAAAAAAATTAAAGTTACACCTGTGCACCTGAAAGTAATTCCAAGAATTCATTGCCTCACCAGGATAAACCCCGGATGAAGTGTGTGTGGGGTGGTGTTTGTTTGTTTGTTTTGTTTATTATCAATGTACACTATCTGGTAGAAATGGATGTTTTTTTCATATCTCCTCAGGAAGTCGCACTGCCCTTGGATAGTGTATAAATATACTCACTGAGTTTATCTATTTCAGTGAATGTATGTTGTAGCTGGCCTTTGCTACTTTGTGGGTTCTTCTTTTTCCTACCCCATATCTCCCTGGTTTCACCCCCTATCACTAGATAGGAGAGAAAGAAGGTTAGAGAGGGAGGGAGGGAGGGAGGGAGGGAGAGAGAGAGAGAGAGAGAGAGAGAGAGAGAGAATATGTGAGTCTATTTTCTTTTGTCTTGTTTCTTCTTTCCTTGGAGCGGGTCTTTACTACTTTGTGGGCTCTTTCTTTCCCACCCTGAATCCTACTTGTTTCTTCCTTGAGCATGACTACTAGCAAACTACTTCTCCCTGAATGACCAACAATCACCAAACCTGCCTCTTGGGGTCCTAGCACTTATATACCCTCTGAAGAATTCTGCAAAGTGGCAAAACTACACCTTGGCTAGAGCATGAGGCAAATCATAGTCAGATGCTACAAATCCCCACACTTGGGATTAAAATGAAGACATATTCGTATAATATTTCTGTGCTCTTAAAAACAGAAATCGAAATTCCAGAATTGTCACTATAGTATGTAGAGCAAAATCAGCCAAGGCGAACAGATACAAGAGTTATGCGCTGACAAGACGGCTCAGTGGAGAAAGGCATTTGCTGACATCCTGACGACTTAAGTTTGATCCCTGGGGCCCAAAGGGTGAAGAGAGAGAACTGACCCCCATGATTTCTTTTGCACTGTGACATTTGTGTGCCTCCCTTATACAATAAATAAAATGTAACAAATATGAAAACAAAAAGAGAGACAGGGACAAAGCCACTTCCCATTCAGAGCTTCACAACACATCCCCAGGTCCTGAAGGTATTGTGGATATCACAGCCTCATTGTCTTCATCTAAGACCTCAGTACCTTAGTTTCTTTCTTTCTGGTGGCATGATGGATGACAATTGCCCAGTTCCCTAGTCTCAGAGTCTTGGGGATGTTTTGGGGATGCAGGCGGCACAGGGTTTGCACTATGTTGACTGTCTTTTACTCTTTCAGCTAGTTCATTTCTTTTTTTTTTCCCTTGAGTTAAATAAAAGACAGACAAATGAAAAGATATGTAGTGTGGAGTTTTTTCTTTTTTCTTTATTTTTTTTTTTAATTTTTTTTACATTTCAAGTGTTATTCCCTAACCCAGTTTCACCCCCTCCTGGAAATCCCCTATCCTATCCCTCTCCCCTGCTTCTACCAGGGTGTTCTTCCACTCACCCACACATTCTGCCTCACCAACCTTGATTCCCCTACATTGGGGCATCTTTTGAGCCTTCATAGGACCAAGGACCTCTCCTCCCATTGATGCCTGACAAGGCCATCCTCTGCTACATATGCAAGCTGGAGCCATGGGTCCTTCCACGTGTACTTCTTGGTTGGTGGTTTAGTTCCTGGGAGCTCTGTGGGGGTGGGGGTGGGGGTCTGGTTGGTTGATATTATTTTTCTTCCTATGGGGTTGCAAACCTCTTCAACTCCTTCAGTCCTTTCTCTAACCCCTCCATTGGGGACCCCACACTGTGCAATGGTTGGTTGTGAGCACCCGACTCTGCATTTGTGAGGCTCTGGCAGGGCCTCTTAGGAGACAGCTATATCAGGATTCTTTTAGCAAGCATTTCTTAACATCCACAATAGTGTCAGAGTTTGGTGACTGTATATGGAATGGATCCCCAGATGGGGCAATCTCAGGATGGCCTTTCCTTCAGTCTGTGCTCTGCACTTTGTTTCTATATTTACTCCACTGAGTATTTTGTTCCCCTTTCTAAGAAGGACCGAAGCACCCCTACTTTGAGCTTCTTCTTGAGCTTCATGTGGTCTGTGAACTGTATGTTGGGTATTCGGAGCTTTTGAGCTAATATCCACTTATCAGTGAGTACATACCATGTGTGTTCTTTTGTGACTGGGTTACCTCACTCAGGATGATATTTTCTAGTTCCATCCATTTGCCTAAGAATTTCATGAATTCATCATTTTTAATAGCTGAGTAGTACTCCATTGTGTAAATGTACCATATTTTCTGTATCTATTCCTCTGTTGAAGGATATCTGGGTTCTTTCCAGCTCCTGGCTATTATAAATAAGGCTGCTATGAACATAGTGGAGCATGTGTCCTTGCTATATGTTGGAGAATCTTTTGGGTATGTGCCCAGAAGTGGCATAGCTGGATCCTCAGGTAATACTATGTTCAATTTTCTGAGGAACCACCAGACTGATTTCCAGAGTAGTTGTACCAGCTTGCAATCTCATGACCAATGGAGGAATGTTCCTCTTTCTCCACATCCTCGCCAGCATCTACTGCCACCTGAGGTTTTGATCTTAGCCATTCTGACTGGTGTGACATGGAATCTCAGGGTTGTTTTGATTTGCATTTCCCTGATGACTAAGGATGTTGAACATTTCTTTGGGTGCTTCTCAGCCTTTTGCAGGATGTGGGAAGTTTGACTGCATGGACCCTACGCTGCAGGTGGGTGTTGGGCTGTGAGAAGCCACAGGACCCCACTATGGGGGTGGGGAAGTGTAGTCTTGGGTTCCCTCGGAATTGCCAGGAGCTGGCTTGTGGGTCCCTGGGCTTCACAGAGGCCAGGGACAGCTGGTTCTAGCTCTTGGACACTGCAGACACTGCTTGATGTTGTGAAAGAGCTGAGAATGGAGTGTGGGCCTGTGGGGCTGACTCTGTCCTGGGGCCAAAGGAAAAAGGGCAGGAGGAGAGCTCCAGCTGGTTCTGGTGGGGATGAGAGAGTCCTTAGCTTGCTCAGCGGGAGGCTTGGCTTGGCTTGGCTTGGCTTGGCTTGGCTTGGCTTGGCTTGGTGAAAATCATGTCTGGGAATGCAGAGAGTCCTTCCTTGGGAGATTAGATGCCTTGCTCTTTAGAGGATGACCTGCTCCATTGCGCTAGCATGGTGGATCCTGAGGAGAAGAGGCAGTCCATGGTTTTAAGGTGTTTATTGTCATGGTGGAAAGTTGTCATGAGTGAAACCTTACCCCCTTTCTCAGGGCAGGCCTGAGATTAAATACCTTTTTCAGGAAGGAGTGTCTGGGAAGGGGAGCTAAGAGGGAAGTAGAGGCAGAGAAAGGCAGAGAGAGGGAGAGAGTAGAGAAGTAGAGGCTGACCATGACCATGACAAGGGAAGGGAATGCAGAGAGAGGGGGAGCAAGAATGCAAGAGAGAGAGGCAAGAGTAAGAGAGTAAGAGAGGGAGGAGGGGGCAAGCAGCCCCTTTTATAGTGGGCCAGGCCTACCTGGCTGTTGCTAGGTAACTGTGAGGGTGGAGTCCAGATAGAACACCAGGGTCTTGGGATGTTGCCCTACGTGACTGATGGCTATAGAATTATGGAGCTGAGGCCTCATATCAGGAGCTTGGTGTCTGGGAGGCATGGCAAACACCTTCCATACCTTGCAGGAACACCTGTTGGGTCTCTGGGGCTTAAACCTAGCTCAACCAGAAAACAGGCTGCCTTTCACAGTCCTACACCCTTTGAGTATCCTTAGTTGAGAATTCTCTGTTTAGCTCTGTCCCCCATTATTTAATAGGGTTATTAGGTTCTCTGGAGTCTAACTTTTTGAGTTCTTTGTATACGTTGGATAATAGCCCTCTATTAGAAGAAGTAGGCTTGGTAAAGATCTTTTCCCAGTCTGTTGGTTGCTGTTTTGTCCTATTGACAGTATTCTTTGCCTTACAGAAGCTTTGCAGTTTTATGAGGTCCCTGTACTGGCTAGTTTTGTGTGTCAACTTGACACAGGCTGGAGTTATCACAGAGAAGTGAGCTTTAGTTGGGGAAATGCCTCCATGAGATCCAGCTATGGGGCATTTTCTCAATTAGTGATCAAAGGAATAGTGCTATCCCTGGGCTGGAAGTCTTGGGTTCTATAAGAGAGCAGGCTGAGCAAGCCAGGAGAAGCAAGCAAGCCAGCAAGGAACATCTCTCCATGGCCTCTGCATCAGCTCCTGCTTCCTGACCTGTTTGAGTTCCAGTCCTGACTTCCTCTGGTGATAAACAGCCATGTGGATGTAAGCTGAATAAACCCTTTCCTCCCCAACTTGCTTCTTGGTCATGATGTTTGTGCAGGAATAGAAACCCTGACTAAGACAGTCCCATTTATTGATTTTTGATCTTAGAGCATCAGCCATTGGTGTTTTGTTCAGGAACTTTTCCCTGGTGCCCATGTGTTTGAGACTTTTCCCCATTTTCTCTTCTATTAGATTCAGTGTATCTGATTTAATGTGGAGGTCCTTGATCCACTTGGACTTGAACTTTGTACAGGGGAGTAAGAATGGATCAATTTGCATTCTTCTACATGTTGGCTGCCAGTTGAGCCAGCACCATTTGTTGAAAATGCTGTCTTTTTTCCACTGGATGGTTTTAGCTTCTTTGTCAAAGATCAAGTGACTGTAGGTGTATCGGTTCATTTCTGGGTCTTCAATTCTATTCCATTAATCTACCTACCTGTGAAGTTAAAATATCACTATTTGCATATGATACAATAGTGTACTTAAGTGACCCCAAAAACTCCACCAGAGAACTTCTACAGCTGATAAACAACTTTAGCAAAGTGGCCGGATATAAAATTAACTCAAACAAATCAGTAACCTTCCTAAACTTAAAGGATAAGCAGGCGGAGAAAGAAATTAGGGAAATGACACCCTTTACAATAGCCACAAACAATATAAAGTATCTTGGTATGACTCTAACCAGAAAAGTGAAAAATCTGTATGACAAGAACTTCAAGTCTCTGAAGAAAGAAATTGAAGATCTCAGAAGATGGAAAGATCTTCCATGCTCGTGGATTGGCAGGATTGATATAGTAAGAACAGCTATCTTGCCAAAAGCAATCTACAGATTCAATGCAATTGCCATCAAAATTCCAACTCAATTCTTCATATAGTTAGAAAGAGCAATTCTCAAATTCATTTAGAATAACAAAAAACTCAGGATAACAAAAACTATTCTCAACAATAAAATAACTTCTGGGGGAATTACCATCCCTGACCTGAAGCTGTACTATAGTGTGTAGTTTCTACTACTCTGCTTTAAGCTCCAGTGGATAGTTCTATCAGCCACCACCCTGGTTCCCTTGGATCCATGGATGAAAGACACACACACACACACACACACACACACACACACACACGTTAGCTTATTTTATTTTATTTTTAAGATTTATTTATTTATTTATTTATTTATTTATTTATTATATGTAAGTACACTGTAGCTGTCTTCAGACACTCCAGAAGAGGGCATCAGATCTCGTTATGGATGGTTGTGAGATGTCCAGCGCAGTCCCCAACCAGCAGGGAGGCAAACGCAGGACACCCAGGTTCCTTCTCAAGGCAGTTTAATCAGGAGTTGCTTCTTTCCAGGCAGTGACCCCGACCCCGCCTGGGTTCGGGCTTATAAGCACTAGTGCATGCCAATCATCGAAAGCCATGTATCATCTCTCCATAGGTCCCTGTTCAGTCACCAGATCTTGCCGGACAATCGCACCACCTCATGCCCAAGTAAGGAGTTGTTTTTCTCGGGATGCACACTCCTGCCGATGCCATTACCAGGTACGGCTCTCAGCTTACTACAGTTCCCCCTTTTTGTTTATAAGCGAAACAGGCACGAGTAGAGGTCTGAACCCAGTAAGCGAGGACATTGTATGAGCTATTTTTAGCCCAATCCATCCGGCGTTGATTTTTCTTGGGGCAGGTCATAAAAGGAAAGGTTGGGGGATAGGGCAGCGCCAACCGGCATGCCTACAGACGTGCTCATCTCAGGTACTTTGATGCCGAGTGTGGTGCCACCCCTCACAGCCTGAACTCGATGAGATCAAGCTTTTATGGCTGCAAGCCAAGCTTGAGGGGACTGTCCAGCCTCTAAGGCATAAAAGGCTCGTGTCATTATGGCAAGATCGGCTTTTCGGGTTTGGGCCATATGGCAGAGACAAAACAGGCAACCAATGAAGGCAGTAACCAGGCCTACAGCCAGAACCCCTATGCCCACCCACTCTTTCTGATGATTCATGGCTTGATGGATCCATGCAGTCAATCCCTCTGCCATAGTGGGGTCCACCCTGGTGGAATTAACATGGACTATTGCGAATCTCAATTCCCTGAGGGTCTCTTCGAACTCCAAACTCCAATTCTGTAACAAAAGCTGTGACAAGGTTTTAGACATATTTGCAGCATGTGTAAAACTATGATATTGGATGGAAGTAACACATAAGCCAGTCATTTTCCATTCACAGCCTAACTGCGCTAGCTGCCAGAGGGTGTCCACTTGCTCCTGCACTAGGTCAATTCGTTCATTGACCAACATCAAACCTCTCTTTATCTGAGAGTTGATGGAAGCCTGTACATCCAGAGCAGTAGCCACACCTGAGGATAAGTTATTCAGCGTTTCTGCAGTTTGTATGGAATTGGTCAAGGCAAGAGCTGAGGCAGTGGCAGTGGCACCAATGGCCACCGTAGCAATAATTGCAACGATGGCTGCAGAAATTCCAAAATCTCTTTTTTGTTTAAACAATTGTAAACTGCTAGGGGCCTCAACAGGCATTGGCACATAACGAGGCATGTGAGTAACAATCCAAACCGGAAGAGGGTGGCATTCCAGCACAACATATAACAAGAAGTCTGAGGAGTGCACAGCAATGTATTTTCTAAAATGGAACTATCATTGCTGACTAACCACAGGAATGGAGACCAGACACAAACCGGGGTGGGTGGAAAATCGGTCCAGCCTGCTTCCTGATAAGAGACTTGAGTCGTCTGCCAAGAGAAACTGCCAGACAGACTTCCTGAACTTAAGCTATTGCTGAACTGTCCTTTCCAATCAAAGGTTAAAACTCCTTTGCCGAAACTCCCTCCACCTATCATGGCCATAGGAGACAAATCAGTACAGCTCCCATTAACACCACAAAGAAGCCATAAATCAAAAGGATTAGCACTACTCTTATCTGGATTCATACTAGTAAAGTCGGGGCCAGGATAGGTTGCACAAATTCTACACTAATCTGTGGTGAGAAAGAAAAATAGCCATCTACGGCCCACGTGGACATCCTACCTTGACAGCCCGTCCATGGAAGTGGGCCACTATCTTCCATGACACCTTGGCAAAAAGGGGCCCACCGAGGTTGAATAGGAGGGTTTGTATGGCCCTCTTGACTGGGCCACCAGTCTAATATGACTGAAGCATTGGCTATAACATTAGAATCAGTACCCCAATATGCCTCCTTCAGCCATGCGGCAGATTGATTATAGATCTTTATGCAGCTACTTATATCTGAAATATTGCCCACCAAAAGAAAGCACAAGCTGCCCTTTAACTCAAAACTTCTATTGCTTTCTATGCTACTAACTTGATTATCATAGGGCAGATAGGCTAATCCCAGGCTTCTGTTAGTATTAAACAGGCGAGGAAATACTTGTGCATTATACATCACTGGCATTGGTTTCAGGAACACAGACAGGATCCCCCATTGCGGCTCTGTCATCATAGGAAGAGGAGGGGCAGGAGGATCAGCCACGTCGCTCCACTGCACCAGGCGTTCCAGAACCCAGATAGGATCATTACAGTCCTGCGGAAACACACAGACAGATCCTCTTGCCCAAGTCAACACTGGGTCAGGGCCACACCATCGCCCTGTAAGGATATCCTTCCATTTCACATGGCCTCTATAATTTAAGGGTCTGGCACAGTGCCGGTCGGCACTGAACCGCTCATCAACATCCAATTTTAAAAAATTTAAAGTAAAAAGCTCTAAGGATATCCTTTCTTTTGGGGTACAGCCTTTGCCAATTCCCCCTTTTTGTTTTAAAAGACATTCTTTAAGAGTGTGGTGAGCACGTTCTACAATGCCTTGTCCCTGTGGGTTATAGGGGAGGCCATATTTCAGATCCACATCCATCTGCTTGCAAAATGATTTAAATGAAGCAGCAGTATAGCCAGGTCCATTATCAGTCTTAATTAAGGAAGGCTTGCCCCACGCAGCTCAAGCCCCAAACAGTGGGCAATAACGTTGCGGGCCTTCTCCCCTACTAGAGGGTTAGCAAAAATAAGTCCAGAACAGGTGTCCACAGAAACATGTACATATTTTAATTTTCCAAATTCTGAAAAATGGGTAACATCCATTTGCCACACCCGTAAGGGCAGCAATCCCTTTGGATTAACTCCCACTCCTGGTGGGTGTAGATGAATACTACAATCTGGGCAATGGACTACAATTTGTCTAGCAGCATCTCTAGAAATGCCGAACTTAATTTGTAGGCTCTTGGCATTAACATGGAAGTTGGCATGAAATCGTTTGGCCAATACTACTGGCGAGGTATCCAACGAAGGAAAAATAAATTCCCTTCGGGTGGCATCATCCACTTCTGCATTGGCCGCACTCATAGGCCCTGGGAGACCTGAATGGGCTCTCAAATGCTGAACAAAAAAGGGATACTCGCGTTTCCAGACCAACTGCTGCAATTCAACCAACAAATTAAAAATAGGGCTAGAAGCTTTGATTTTGCCTACAGCTTCTAGATTTTTCAATAAATTGACTACATATTGAGAATCAGAGATCAAATTGAAGGGTTGCTGACAATTAACAAACACCTCAATCACAACCTTCAATTCAATAATTTGGGGCGAAGCAGGAGAAAACTGAATGACTATAGGTTCTGCACAATTAATTTTATTGGATCCACAGCCAGTTTTAGAGCCATCAGTATAAATTATGGCAGCTCCAGCAATAGGCTGAGTCTTGGTTACTCTGGGCATTACTGTTGGATGGGCTTCAAAGAATTGAATCAAAGGATTCTGAGGGTAATGATTGTCAAATACTCCTGCAAAGCCACACTTTAATATCGCCCAATCATCTCCTACAGCACACAAAGTTTGCACTTGGCTGGAATTATAGGGTACCACTATCTTAGATGGCTGTGCGCCAAAGTGTTGTATGCTCTGTTGCATACCCTCCATTGCCAAGGCAGCCACAGCTGCTGGATAATACTCGACTGTTTTTGCAATGGAAATCTTAGGATGTATCCATTTCATAGGCCCAGACTGCCATATGACCGCAGTGGGTTGAGCTCTGGTTTTCAGAATTAATAAATCAAAATCTTTCCCTGACTCATACCGTTTCAGGTAGGCCTTTGATAATTCCTTTCCTACCATACTTAAGGCTGCATGACCTTCAATCGTAAAATTTCTAGGAGAATCCAAAGCAGGATTCCCACATAAAATATCATATAATGGCTGCAATTGATAATTTGGAATTTTTAAGTAGGGTCTAATCCAATTTATATCTCCTAATAATTTCTGAAAATCATTAAGGGTTTTTAAATCATCTTTTCTAGTCTCTATCTTTTGAGGAGCAACCTCAATGGGTCCAGTTCTGGCTCCCAAATAGGAAACTATCTGATCTTGCTGAACTTTCTCTGGGGCGATAAACAACCCAAAGGATCTCAAATCTTCTACTAGCAAGGCGTAGGCCTCTCTCAGCGCCTTCTCATTTCTATGAGCCATCCATGTAATGCAAGCCTTTTAATTCCTTAAATTTCAATCTAACAGGTCTAATGGCTGCAGCTACATAAAGTTGGCACATAGTGGGGCTATTAGCTATCCCTGGAGGGAGCACCACCCATTCAAATCGTTGATCTGGATCTTCCTGATTACGTGATAGTAATGTGAACGCAAAGTGCTCAGTGTCTTTTGCACATAAGGGAATAGAGAAAAAACAATCTTTTATATCAATAACAAAAATGGGCCATTCTTTAGGTAAAGTAGTTAATAAGGGTAAGCCTCTTTGAACAGGGCCCATGACTTGCATCTGATTGTTGATGGCATGCAAGTCATATAACAACCTCCACTTCCCTGATTTCTTTTAGATAACAAAGATGGGTGTATTCCAAGGAGAGACAGATGATTTAATATGTCCTAACTGTAATTGTTCGCTCACCAGCTCTTTAGCAGCCTGTAACTTTTCAGAGGACAGAGGCCACTGAGGAAACCACACTGGGTCCTCTCCTTTTCAAGTTATGGGTATGCTAGCCCCAGGCTGAATAGGGCTCTTACGACCCTGAATGGATTTCCCTAAGCCATGGGAGGGATGCCATCCCATGTTTCTCATCATCCTTTGGGACACAGGGGAGTAGATCCCTTCATTGGTCAATTTTAGATCCATAGCTCTTAGTAATCTGCCCCAAAGGCTGACTGGTAGTTCTAGCACATAGGGTTGGAAAATTCCTGTGTGTCCTTCCTGATCGTTCCAAGGAAGTTCTCTTGCACTCATATCCAGGGATTTAGCATACCCCAGGACTTTCAGAGTCTGGGATGAGGTTTGTATAGGCCAATCACGAGGCCAGTCCTTTTGGGCGATAATACTGCGATCAGCTCCTGTATCTAATAGGCTAAGCGGTTTTTTGCCATTAACAACTAACTCAATTAAGGGGTGTTGTTCTAAATCTATGGATAAGAAGACACCATCCTGGCCAGTGGAGCCAAAACCTTGGCTTCTTCTCTTCTGAGCTTGTGCAGGAAATTGGTTATACAAACTGGGAAGCAGGATGAGCTGTGCTATCCTATCCCCAGGGGATATTGCTATAATACTCCATTGGGTGGAGGCAAGAATTTTAACTTCTCCTTCATAATCAGAATCTATTATGCCAGGATGAATTATAAGGCCTCTAAGAGCCGAGGATGAACGGCCAATCAATAATCCTACTGTATTAGGTGGCAAAGGTCCTCTAAAATCTGTTCCCAAAGGCTGCACCCCCATTTGAGGTGTTAGTACGATTCTGGTGGTGCAGTGGAGATCCAGCCCTGCAGAGCCTGGTGTCACTCTCTTGGGCAATGCGGTGGGCACAGGCTCGGCTCCTGTGCTCCCTGATTCTCTACTGCCCCATATATTTGTGGGCCCTGGGGTCGAGGGCCCCTCTGCCCATTTTTTGGCGGTACACTGCCAAAGCCTGGAGTCAGGGGTTACCCTTGGATGTCTTCTACTGATCTATACTCGATTGCCCAATGATTGCCTTTTCTACACCTTGGACATAATCCTGGCCCTGGGCGACCGATGTCCTTTCTCCCTTTTTCAGGGCACTGCCTCTTTAAGTGTCCTTGTTTTCCGCACTGGAAGCAAGCCCCAGGGGTACTTCCTTTCCCTTTAGACAATTGCATCACTGCTGCGGCTAAGCCAGCATTAGACAAAGGGCCTCCTATTTCCCTACAAGCTTTCATCCATGCCTGTAGGCCCTTAGACTTCCAAGGCGTTATGGCAGCACGAGACTCCTTGGTACACTGTTCAAAAATCAATTGCTCAATCAGAGGCATTGCTGTATCTGGATCTCCAAATATTCTTCCTGCGGCTTCCATCATTCTGGCTACGAAATCTGAAAATGGCTCTGTAGGTCCCTGGGTTATTTTCGTTAAGTTGCCAGAGACTTCTCCCTTATTGGGCAGAGCTTCCCATGCTCGGACCTCCATGTTGTTGATTTGAGTATACACTTGTAATGGAGACCCTGTCTGCATGTTAGCATAGCGACCCTGTCCCATAAGCATTTCTAAATTCCAAGCTACCTGACCTTGTGCGGCATTAGTTTGTGCTTGCACCTGAGCGTATTCCTGATAAAATGTTTTCCACTCTAGATATTGGCCCATGGTGAAGCATGCCTTACCATACTCATTCAGTCTGCAGGAGTCATAGCTAGGAGCGCTAATCGCTCAAGTTGTGCCTGAGTAAAGGAGGCATTAACGCCATATGTTTTTACAGATTCAGCCAAGGCTTTCAACTGTTTAAAATCAAGAGGCTCATGATATCTCTGTTGATTGGAGTCCTCAAATACAGGAAAGGCAGCAGCTGCCTCTCTCCACGTCTGTGGACAGAAAGTAGTTCGGGGTCCCTCGACATAGGGTGGCAGCTGTATGTAAGAGCCGGCCCCACCCAAAAATGGCTGCGTTGATGGCACAATTTCTTTAACCTCTGCCTTCTTCTCCCCCTTTTTCTTCTTCCTCCTCCCTGTTGCTAACTTCTCCATCCTGACTAACAGAGCTTCCAGGTCTTCCTCTAACTGTTCTAGCTCGTCCTCCTCCTCATCGGAACTAGAAGTCCCTATCCCACTGGGACTTTGTAGCTCCTTTAAGTTGGAATGAATGGCCTTTGTACCTTTCTTTCCCCCTCCGTCCTCGTATTTCTCCGAGCGACTCTCTTTGACGTATTGAAGGGCATCGGCCGTATCTCTTACTTCTTTCTTACATTCCTCAGCTTCTAGGCAGCCACGCACCAACTTCCAGACTCCTCTAACCCCTCCTTTCAAGCTGCCTTGTTCCCAAGCAAAGTCCAGATCTCTCCCTAACTTATCCCAGCTGGCGATGTTGAGCTGCCCTGAAATGGCAAACCAGGGGGCAACTATGTCGACTTCCTGTAGGAATGTTGACAAAACCCCATCTGTCATCTTCAAACCCTTTGCCTTCAGCAGCTCTCTGAGAGCCGCTCGCACGGGGCACATCGGCGAGTACCCCATACTTTCACTTTCTCTACGCCACCTTCTTCAGCTTCTAAGCTTAGAGTTTGCTGCTATATTGTGGACCTTTCTACTTTCTCCTTCTCTACACTGTGGACCTTTCAATAGTCTCCTTCGGAGAGCTTTTTACTTAGGCCCAATACTTACTGGGCACTTTACCGATCGATCGCCCTGTCCGCCAAGAGTTCTGGAACCTCATGGGATGCTTCACCGCGTGTTTTTCCCCGTCCAGGCCACCAAGATGTCTGGCACAGTCCCCAACCAGCAGGGAGGCAAGCACAGAACAACCAGGTTCCTTCTCAAGGCAGTTTAATCAGGAGTTGCTTCTTTCCAGGCAGTGACCCCGACCCTGCCTGGGTTCGGGCTTATAAGCACTAGTGCATGCCAATCATCGAAAACCACGCATCATCTCTCCATAGGTCCCTGTTTGGTCACCAGATCTTGCCGGACAATCGCATCACCTCATGCCCAAATAAGGAGTTGTTTTTCTCGGGATGCACACTCCCGCCGGCGCTATTACCAGGTGCGGCTCTCAGCTTACTACAGTGAGCCACCATGTGGTTGCTGGGATTTGAACTCAGGACCTTTGGAAGAGCAGTCAGTGCTCTTCACTGCTGAGCCATCTCTCAGCCCAGCTTATTTTTTTTTTTAAAGATTTATTTATTTATTTTATGTGTATGAGTACATGTAGCTGTATAGATGGCCATGAGCCATCATGTAGCTGTTGGGAATTGAATCAGGGTGGCCTGCTCGCTCCAGCCCCCACTCGCTCTGGAGTAATACACTGTAGCTGTCTTCAGACGCACCAGAAGAAGGTGTCAGATCTCATTACGGGTAGTTGTGAGCCACCATGTGGTTGCTGGGATCCGAACTCAGGACTTTCAGAAGAGCAGTCAGTGCTCTTCTGCTGAGCCATCTCACCAGCCTCACGTTAGCTTTTTTGTTGTTGTTGTTTTTTGTTTTTTTTTTCGAGATAGGGTTTCTCTGTATAGCTCTGGCTGTCCTGGAACTCACTCTGTAGACCAGGCTGGCCTCGAACTCAGAAATCTGCCTGCCTCTGCCTCCCAAGTGCTGGTATTAAAGGCGTGCGCCACCACCGCCTGGCAGCTTAATATGCTTTTTAGCTCAGTGACCAGGCATTCCTAAGCCTTCCACAGCTAATGTGCCCTTACCTTCACTCCCAGATCAACACCTCTAAATCTTTTCTCAACTTAGTTGCCTAGTTACCTTCTCCTTGTTCAGCACCCTAACT
>JADRCD010214076.1:15229-30083 GCA_019843815.1 Montemys delectorum
CTCTCTCTCTCTCTCTCTCTCTCTCCCCCCCTCCAGCATACGCACACTCATGTGCCCCCTGCCCCATGCACACACACGTATTGTTCAATCACTAAGAAGATTGAAATCCTGTCATTTTCAGAAGAATGGGCAGAATTAGAAAGCATCCTAAAATAAGCCAGACTCAGAGAGCCCAGTGGGGCATTCCTGTGAGGTCTCTGGAAAAATAAGGTACATGAACGTAAGAAGGGGAAGGAACCATGAGGGAATAGGAAAGGGGGGAGTGTGTGTGTGTGTGTGTGTGTGTGTGTGTGTGCGCGCACTTGGGAACACACATGTGTTAAGTGTGGACAATGGGGAAGGTAGATACAATCAAAGTACCTTACATATATGTGTGAAGCTGGCCTAACAAACTCCATTATTTTGTCCAGTTAATACACACTAATAAAAAAGGAAACATTTTCTCGTGTTTAAAAAATATTCTAGTGTTGAGGCTGGAGAGAAAGAAATTAACAGCACTTGTTTTTGCAGAGGATCCTGGTTTAGTTCCCACTGCCCACGTGGCTGTTCACAACCACTGCCTATGACTCTAGGTTCAAACGCCCTCTTCTGGCCTCAGAGGGTACTGCATATACATGGTGTACATACCTACATTCAGGCAAAACACTCACACCAAAATAAATGAATGAATGAATAAATAAACAAATAAATAAATAAATAAAGTTTAGCAACAACAACAACAAGATTCCTATGTTCATATCCTGGGCCTGGGGGACTCTGATGGGCTAATGGGGCTTCCTCTGGAATGGAGGGAGAGAGTAGTTTCAAGCCTTATAAATGCCTCACTACGATCTACACATGAGATATGGCTGAAACAGCAGGGAGAGAGAGTTGGGAAAGAGGGAGGTGGATGGGAGAGAGGTTTATGGGTTATTTTGCCAAGTGGTGTTAAAAAGTCAGGGTGGGGTGGGGGTATGCTGGGAATGTGGCTTTCTCTTCAGGCCACTGACCTAGACTCTGGGGCCAGGGACTCTTGGGCGAAAAGTGTAGGAGAGAAAGAAAGATGTGTCGTGATGACCTAGACACTCCAGACGGGGCACCCTGACAAGAGATGAGGAGCGTGAGTCCATTCAAGGAAGATTCCTGAGTGTTCTGCAATGGAGGCGCCTGTAACTCCATCCTCTTCCTCCGTGGCTCGAGCTAATTCACCAGATGCTGTCCTCGGGGCAGGCTGATGTCACCTGCTGATTGTCCTGGTGGGGTGGGCTAGGCTTGGGCCCGTAGGGATGCAGGGACAGGCTTGTCTGCCTTTGAAATCAGAGCTGATTGTTTTTAATAATGTCAGATTTAAAAAATTCATTTTTTCAGTTGCAGCTTTGGAAAACATTGCCCAGGCAGGGCAGGTGGGATGCTTTTGGGGCCTCAGGTGGCTTAGCCTGAAAACACTGGCCTAATCCCCTTTCACTTTTAAGGCCAACAGATACCCACAGGGTCATGTGACAGCAAGGTTCTGAGGCATCTGCCCCTAAAGACTCCCAGTTTGTTCTCCTGATGGCTAAGCTGGGGGCCTGGTTCTGTGAGGAGGGGTCATGCTGTGGATCTGCTGCCTCCTTTCTTGTTGTCTCAGGGGCTGGCTGTCCCCTCTAGCTGGCCTCGGGGCCCAGGTTTTCCTTCCTGACAGGGTTGCTTCTGGGAGACAGGCACGTAGAAGGGCAGATGACTGTGAGGGAGTAAGTCCCATGGCCCACAAACCGAACTAGGGTGCCCAGAGGTGGAGTCTTATTTCAGAGTTGACTATTTTCTTACTTGGGCAGATTACCTCTTGTCTCTGGCCTCAGTTTCTCCCATCTATGAATAGTGAGAACAGCTGGTCTGCTCCAGGGCCTGCTAGATCTGATGAAGTTTCAGCCAATAGTTAGTCCTAAGATATAAGAGTTGAGTTCTTTATAGGACGGTTCTAGGCCTACCTTATGCAGAGATCTCTGGCTTTTCGGGATAAGGACCAGGTGACAAAGAATGAGAGAGAAGAGTCAGAATTTGAGACATGCGGTGTCCACTAAGCCCTGCTTGAGAAGTCAAGGGATCTGACACAAAGGCCCCAAGTAGAGCTTTGAGATAAGGATCAGAAGGTTTTTTTGTGCAAATGGGGAAACTGAGGCCTGGAGACCTGAGAAATCTCATGGATTTGAAAATGAAGGAGAGCTGGGAGGCAGTAGGAGGAGGAAGATATGTTCTAACGAAGCTCAATCCTGAGTTGTAATAACTGCAAATGGGAAATTATAATTTGTGGGCACTGAGAGTGTGCTGTGGCCAACTCTCTGATCTGATTAGCCATTTGGCATCACAGCCAGATGAAGTTGGCCCTACTATTTTACAGATTTTACACATAAGGAGTCTATGCTTGAAACAGGGCAGTGGCCCAGTGCTAGGGCTGGAATTCAGGCTCTCGTCTCTTTACATCTGGAGCCTATGGGCAAAGTCTGAGGCTAGCTGAGCTGGGGAAGACTGCTTGGAAAGTACCAGAGTTTCCTGCATCCATCAGCCCTGTAGTCTGGCTTTAGGAGGATACTGTTATGTATTAGAGACTGACTGCTCAAGAGACAGCTGAAGAAGTGGCTGATGTATTCTTTGTCTTGTCTCTCATCCCAACCCGACAACCCCAAGGATTAAACCAGAGAGTGGAGAGTGAACAATGGTACTTGATCAAGAGTCTACCAGTGCCTAGGCTGTGGCTTGGGAAAAAGAAAGAAGTTGACCGGGAAGGTAGACAGAGACCATGGTGTGGGTGGGGAGCAGAGAAGGAGCTCTTGAAAGGAGGACAGCCAGACACAGGTGCTCTGAAAGAGGAAATGGGAAAATGGGGTGACTGGGTGACTTTGACTAAACAGAGGGAAGGAGAGAGAGAGAGAGAGAGAGAGAGAGAGAGAGAGAGAGAGAGAGAGAGAGAGAGAGCCTCTGTTTGGAAGGGCTGAGATTAAGGGCATGTGCCACTATTCCCAGCTTTATAAACTTATTTAAACACACACACACACACACACACACACACACACACACACACACACACACACCTTATGCTATATAGGGTGATAATGATCTTCCAAAGAGCCATACACTAGCTAACAAAACCCCCTGACAATCCTGGAAAAACTCCTTGGGCAACAAGGTTGATAGCCTAGTAGCCAGGGAGGTTCAAGAGATTCCCAAAACAATACAGGCTGTTGCTATTGTTCTTGGTTGCCTCCCAGAACTTGAAGTCAGGGCCTTGTTACTGAAGACTCCACAAACTGCAGATACAGGACCAGGAGGAATTGAACTGAAACTGACCTATAGATTAGATCTTATTGTATCTGAAGGTGCCCAAGCTGCCAGGGAGAGGAAGCAATCAACAATCTTAACCAGCTCTAAAGCCTGTGACCCATAATGAACAGTTTGGCTATATAGTCTTAGTGGTGCATTAGCGGCACATTTATCTTGGGGGTAACCAACAAATGTCTAATTGGACTTAAGGTTCATTGAAAGAGGAAATTCATGCCTGGTACTATAAAGCTAGCCAATTATTCATGACTTATAAGGCCATGAACTCTAGAGAGAATCTACTACTGCCATTTTCCTAAACAATTATAATTTCAAACTGTATTTTACATACTTATCCTTTTATTCTCAGAGAAGAGTAGCTTTTGCCACTAACTAAAGAGATTTCTTTTTTTGCAGCAGACGGAGGCCAATACAGAGATCTGTGGAATACCTAGTCTCAAGTGATACATCTACAGCACAGACCCTACATCTGAGGCTCAGGAAAAATTGCAGGAGATGGGGCAGAAAGATGGTAAAAGCTAGAGGGAAAGGGTGCCTGCTGCAGGATTATGTCTTCCATTTATTATGGGGAAGCTGCATACCCCAAATCTCAACAATATTGTTGCTTAAACCAGTCTGGCATAATGAGGACACCAGTTGACATCTCACCATGGAAGGAGGATCTCTCAGGAGACCACACACCCTTGTGTGAAGAGCTGGAGGCTATAGTCAATGGCTACCAAGATGGAGAGAATCAGTTTTCTCCAGGGACAAGCTGGCTGATTATTCAATCCCAAGTGGACAGTGCAAAACACACGTACGAACAGCACTAAATAGGATCAGTAGGTTTTTATAAAATTATGTGTATGCATATATGCATTTGTAACAGTAGTAATGAAAGAAGAGGTCTTGAATCTGAGAGGAAGTGGGGGGAGTGGGAGGAGGGATGGAATTATCAAATCGAATTTAACACCAATAAAAGAGGAGTTGGGTCAGGTGAGATGGTTCATGGGGTAAAGATGCTTGATGCACAGGCTTGAGACCTGACTTTGATCTCTGGAAGCCACATAAAGGTGGAAGGAGAGAGCTGATCCTACAAGATTGTCCTGTGTAGATGCTATGGCATGTCCCTGCAGATGATGAGCACATGTAAAAATAGTACATAAATAAAACATTTGAATGAGGAGTTGGAGGTGCTGGTGACATGGCTCAGCTGGTAGTGTTTGCAGTATCAACGTGAAAAGTTGGTCCCATCAGTGTTAGCCTTTAACCCTAGCTTGTGTGTGTGTGTGTGTGTGTGTGTGTGTGTGTGTGTGCACATGCACACATGTTTGGACAGGAGAATAGCTAGAGTTTGCTGGCCAGCAAGTCTAGTCATTTAGTGAGAGCATCAGGTTCAGAGAGAGACCTTGCTTCAAAAAACAAAGTAGAAAGTCACAGAGGAAGACACCTGATACTCACACATATGTGCACACTCACACATATGTACATCCCACACACATGTGCTTATACACAAACATACACTATGCATACAACATAAATATTAATGAAAGATAAAATATGAGTTGATGGAGTCAGAGTTCCTGTCTAGACCTTCTGATCTTGGAAACCAAGGCAGGAGGCAGAGGAAGTGTAAGTGGAAAGTTATTGAAGTACAGAAAGGACACAAAGTCTACTGGGTTCTCTTTGGGCCAATACAAGGCAGCAGAAGCCATCAGAAGAAGAGGCCTCAGGTTGGAGGAGAGGGAGGCCAGCTGGGGGCCAGAAGGACACACAAGGTAGAAGACAGTGTCCAAGGAGATGACACATCCATAAGAGAAAACTAGTCAACAGCTATGTAAAGGAAGATCAAAATGTCTTTCTCAGGCATCGCGTACTTCTCACTGCATCTCAGCCTTGGGTCACAGCGGGTGTCCTGGTTGTACCCATTCTCCATGTTCCACATCCTAATCTTCAATTACTCTCCCACTCTGCAGGCTAAGCATCTGGGTTTAAGCTGGCCATGGAGAGTGGGGAAGAGCAAATTAGAATCCTTAGTACTAGCTTGAGTTTGGTCTATTTTGACTTGTGCTTCACAAAGAATAAAGGTGGATTACTCCCCTTCCCGTACACAGGCTTCTAACCATACAATCAAAGAGCAAAAGGCAGCAAGATGGAAGATTTCTGGGCAACAGAAAATTGTCAAGGAAAAGTAAGTCATAGAAAATTTAGTATACATCATGATACAATACAGCTGATACAAATAACTGTGATGGTTTTATTTGTTAATTTTTTAAAACATTTATTTGTATGTGGGATGAGATAGACATGCACATGCCATGTATGTGTGACATGTACATATGTACATATACACGGAGGTCAGAGGGCAATTTGTAGGAGTTAGCTCTCTCCTTACAGCATTTCATGGTTTGGAGAAAAAATGGCCCCCATAGGGCCATAGGGAGTGGCACTATTAGGAGGTGTGACCTTGCTGAAGTAGGTGTGGGCTTTGTTGGAGGAAGTATGTCACTAGGCTTCAAAGTCTCAGAAGCTCAAGCTAGGCCTAGTATCTTAGTCTCTTCCTTGCTGCCTGTGGATGAAGATGCAGAACTCTCAGCTCCTGCTCCAGCACCATGCCTGCCTGCATGCTGCCATGCTTCTCCCCATGATGACAATGGACTAAACCTCTTAAGTGTAAGCCAGCCCCAATTAAATGTCTTCCTTTAAATCAGTTGCTGTGATCGTGGTGTCTATTCACAGCAACAGAAACCCTGACTAAGACAACACCATGGTATTTCTAAGGATCAAGATCAGGTCCTTGGGTTTGGCGAGCAAGCACCTTTCCTCACTGAGCAATCTTGCCAGCCCTGAGAGTTGTTAAGAGTCAAGTTGATACAATCTGGAATCACCTGGGAATTGTCTCAATGAGAGGTTGTCCAGATTAGGTTAGCCTGTAGGTATGTTTGCCGAGGAGAATCTTGATTGTGTTGATTGAGGTGGGAAGGCCTGCCCACTGTGGGTGGGACCATTCCTTCCTTAGGGTATCCTGAATGGGATAAAATGGAAAGTGGGGAGCTGAGCAATAGCAAGCAAGCACTGATTCATTGCTATTTGCTCTCGACTATGGATGTGCTATGACTAGTTCCTGCTGCATTGACGTCCCCACCATAATAGACTGTAACTGGGATGTGTGAGCCAGATAAACCCTTTCTTTCTTACGTTGCTGTTGTCAGAGCATTTTATCATAGCCATTGGAAACAAAGCTAAGTCAGTAACGGAAATACCAGTTGTCATTTACTGAGCATCTGTTATGTACCAGGCACACGTAATCCTTGTTTCTTATCCTCCCTCTCTCTCTCCTCTCTCCCTCCCCCCCTTTCTCTCATCTCATCCCATTTTGTCAACTAATTTGCACTCTTCTCTATACGCCACGTATCAACAACCCCCATTTCACAGACAAGCCTTACAGAACTTCCTCGGGCCTCTGTGTCCTGTCAACAGAGAAATGCACTAGTTACTTTTTACCATTGCTGTGGCAGAACACCCGACAAAAGGTGCTTAAAGGAAGGGATTGATTTAGTCTCACAGTTCGTGCCAATGGTTGCTTGTGAGGCTGGTCACACTGAATCCTTAGTCAGAGAGATGAAGGCAGACAATGCAATCTGAGACTCCACCCCGAGGAATGATGCCGCCCCAGATTTATGTGGGTGCCCAGAACTTTGTTCCCCTGATGATTCTAAGTCCCACTTAGTTTACAGTCAAGGCCAACCATCCTGGGATGCTTGCAACAGCACTGGCATTTATGCCACAAGATCCTGCCTGGGTAGAATGATCATTTTAGTGGCGGATGCACTCAGTGGCCATCAGGTCAAAGCAGGCCACTTGCTTCTTGTGTGAGTCACTTTCCTCATCACGGCGACGACATATTGGTCAGAAGGATTTCTCGAAGGAAAGGGAGGCTGATTTTGGCTCACAGTTTATAGGGTACAATCCACCCTGCTAGGAACGTCATGGTGGCTAGAGAGGCTCCTCTTGGTGGATCAGGAAGGCAGAGACAGAGCCAAGAGCAGAGCCAGGCTATATCCTTAAGGTCCCCACTCCTCGTGACCTACAACTGCTAGCTAGGTTCCACACCCTAAAGTTCTACAACCTTCCGGGACAGCATAACCGCCTGGAGAGAAGTACGCAAACACAGGAGCTTATGGGGGTCATTAGCATCTTGAATCTCAGAGGAAATTCATCTAGGTCTTCCAGAGTGACACAGAATAAGAGGATGAGGCAGGGACATCACCTGTATCTACCTTTCCAGGATGTGTATTGGGGGGTGAGATCCCTTGAGAGAATAAAGAGTGGACCTATTAGAAACCTCATGGCCTTTAGTGGCTATAGGAGAATTTGTCCTTCCTTCCTGCTAACACGTGGAGTGTGATGTGACACTCTGAGGACTCTGGGAAACGTCCACTCTCCCCTTCCTCTTCCCATCTTAACTAACTTCCTTTCCTCTTTAACTTTAGTGGGTTGGTTTGACGCTGCTTGGATCCAAATGCTCAATTCTGTACCTCAAGATTTGGTGCCTCCAAGATGAGCAGATTCACACACACACCCCACCTTTTGTTTTTATAAACCTCGCCCCTCAAGTTATCTATGATTGGTTAATAAGGGTGCCTAGAGCCTGTAGCTGGGCAGCGAAGAGGTAGGCAGGGCTTTGGTTCTTGGGCTTGGGGCCTGAGGCAGGAACCATGGGGAGGGAGAAGAGTGAGGGGAAGACAGAAATTGCCATGAGGTAGATGGATCAGGAGGGCATGGCCACCAAGGCCGGCCGGTTGCAGTAGGAGCGGCCCAGGCGGAACATGACAAGTGCTATATTGGGGTTGATGACAGGAAACTAGATAGAATAGCATAGAGGGTTGATATCTGCCCAGCTCTGGTGCGTTAAGGATATTATAAATATAAAGGTTTTGTGTCTTTTATTTGGAAACCAAATGACTTAAGGTGGGATAGGAACCCCAAAATAATATTTACTACTACTCTTAACTCATTTTCTTCACTTTTCCTCTCCTTTCTCTTCCCTCCCCTTTATTCTTTATGTCCTCCAAATAAAGAAAATAATTGAATTCATGGGCTACCTTTTATTTTTAGTTTAAAACAAAATAGGTTTATCAAAGTCCCATGAGGGGACAAAAATGAGTTAATGAGGCAGACTGACCTACTTAAGTGGGAAGGGTGCCAACAAGGGAAATGACACTAATTTCAGGACAAACATCTTTCTCCTGACATTCCTGAGAGGTAGCACACTTGAGTTGCCTCTGAATGTTCTTGGGAAAGTCATACGGTATGGGAAAGCCAAGCCATAGTTGGTAGGTCGTGTGTGGACTGTGGGATGGCTGGCTCATCATGGGCAGGCATTTTTTTGAGGGGGGGGTAGAATTCATTCAGTGACTTGGTACTGAGTTCCTGGGGGTGCCCACCCAAGCCAGCTGTTTGAAAAGTGAGAAGCCAGCCAGGGCCTGCTGGCTGCTTCAGTCTCTCTTCTCCCCGAGTGAGCAGGTTCTGACTTTAAAGAACCTCCACCTTCCCGACTGCCCACTGATTGCCCTGGGTCTGTGACAGTGATGGTGGCCAGCTGCCAAGGGCCCAGGCTCCAGCCCAGGCAATTCCTTTGCTCCCACCTGCTCCTTGAGTCTGCACTCTGGCTCTGGGCCCAGTGATTCTCTAGCACAGAGACATGAGATGTGGGTTTCAGAGTCAGGGAGAGCCCATCTATGCCAGCATCTCAGAGGTTAGCCCTACAACCCGAGGCAAGCCACAACACCTTTCTAGGGTCCGTGTCTGGGAGAAGGGAGAGAACGTGACACGCACCTCCCAGAGCTGTTGAAGGACAGGACTCTGAGTGCAGAGTGACTTAAAAGAGAGCACTCACTAAGTGCCAAGTGCTTCTCTTTGTAGCCAGAGATTTGGTGTTTCATGTCTGGGGTGACTTAGAAAATGCTCTTTATATCAGTGTGTGCCCTGTTCTCCTGTTCTTGTGTATGTGCACATGTGTGTGTGTGTGTGTGTGTGTGTGCGTGTGTGCGTGCGCTCACATAGGAGTATGCAGGTGCCTGTGCCTATGTTGCACATATGCAGAGGCCAGAGCAGGACTTTAGGTATCTTCCTTTTATTGTCTTGAGATAGACTCTCTCATAGAACCTGAATCTCACCTTCTTAGCTGGTCTGGCTCGGCAGTGAAATCTCCGTGTGGGAAATCTATCTGCCCCTGCATCCTCTTGTGCAGGGGTTCCAGGCACTTAGAACTATGCCCAGCTTTTTACCCCGGTGCTGGGATTTCAAATTCAGGTCTTCATGTTTGTGGAGCAAGATTTCTTATACACTGAACCATCTCTCCAGGTCCTCTGCACCTTTTCAAAGCTACAAACCTCCTCCCCACATCTTCTTGGGGCAGAAACACATTCCCTGCCCGTAGATGAGCTGACTAGAGATAAAAGGAGGAATGAGGAACCACGAACCATACCAGCCAGGAAGCAGCAAAGGCTGGCTTCGAACCCAGTGCACCCCGGGTTTTTTGAATCCCGGTTCCGGAAAGCCACTGGGGCGGCCTCTTTGATCTCCCAAAGCTGCTGTCCAACAGTGTGCCAAGGGGAGGGCGGAGAAGCTGCTCTCCGGGCCAGCCCCTCCTCACCCGCCGCCCAGGGCCGGCTGGCGGCCAGCGGGAGGCATTCCAGAGGCTGCCTGCCTGTGCTCACGCCTGAGGAATGTCTTGCGAAGTCGCGCCTAAGCCCTCTGCGTCTGAGTCATCATCTCTCCGTCTCCAGGAGTGTCAGAGAAGAGCTCCCTTAATCCCTCCTGTCCTCGGTCCCAGGCTTTCATTTGTCAAACTAAAAATATTCCCTCCAGGAACCTCCTTTAGCCAGAGGCTGAAGGAGGTACAAGGGAGATGGCATTTCAGCGTCACTTCCTGACAGCGCCTCCGTATTGTTCCCTGGGCCAGGGGCAGCCAGAGGCAGCGAGGGGCCTCTGTCATTTTTGGGCCATAGCCAGCAGTCCAACTTTTTCTTCTGTAAGCACCTTCCTTTTCCATGCAGGGAGGGAAGCTGAGATGGCCCATCAGCTTGACAGGCAGCCTTGCCCCTGGTCCCTTGGGGCTGCCTCGTGATTCATGCCAGGTGAGGACTCTAGAAATGCCAAGTTCATTTCCTTTGCCGCCGGAGGGGAGGGTGGGCTGGCACGGTTTGTACTTGTCTGCCAAGCTGGTTTAACTAACTAATGAAGAGGTGGAGAGTTTGAAGGTAAAGGAGAAGTGAGTAAATCCAGCGTGCTGGTGTCTTAGTTGAGACAGATAGTCATGGGCGCCCTGCGTGGGAAGGTAGCAATCCTTGGTAGCCGATGAGGCTTGCCTTCCCTTCCTCTCTTCACCTTGCTACTCCTGGCACAGCCACACTCCTCCAGGCTGATCCTGAGTGTTTCACACGTTAACCTGGTCAGAAATCTTGGCTCAAAGTGATAAAGCCACCTCCTTGGGATACCGTTGGGTTCTCCTTGGCTGGTACTGGCTCAGTGGTCAAATGGTCCAGCAGCTCAGATTTGCAGGTCCTGATTCCACCAACAGAAGAAGTCATGTGAGCTCCAGTGAGGGACCTCGTCTCTGAGCCTCATCTTATCCTTCCTTACTCGTGGACAGTGCCTGTTCTCCCAGGCTGTCATGAAGACATCAACTGAATTATATGCTGCTTACCACTTAATGGGGACCGAATCTAAACTGTTCTAATCACCGCCCCCACCCCCACCCTCAAGACTCAACACACCCTTAGAGTCAGGAGCCCTCGCTATAACTTCATTAGCCTTTACTACTTGAGGCAAATCCCCTAACCTGGGCGGGTCACGTGAGCTTATTTGTGACAAGCAGGGTTTGAACCTGCTTTCCTCCTCTTGTACCTAAAAAATCCTCAATTGTGGACATACTCAATGCTAGATGTCAATGAAAAGTTTCTTCCCTGTGTGTTATTTACTTATATTTTTTTTCCTTAACAAAGACAGGACGTTTATTTGACTCACAGTTTTGGAGGTATTATTAGGTCAAGGGGTTGCTTCTGGCGATACCTGTCTTGCTGGCAGAATTCCAAAGTGGTCCTCAATCTCACATGGCAAGGAATAGGGATCGTATGAGGGTCTCCTTAATCTAAAGGACTGCTTGCTATGGGCTGAATTGTAGGCCCCCCTCCCCCTATACCAAATTCACAGATTGAAGCCCTGACTCTTAATGTGACTGAGTCTGGACACAAGGACTTCAGGAAGTGGTTGAGGTCATGAGAATGGGACTCTGATCCAGTGGGAAAAGAGGTCAGAGGACTGTCCCCTCCCCAGATGAGGACACAGCGAAGAGGCAATATGTACAAGTTAGGAAGAAACTGAATCCCAACAGTCCTTGACCTTAGCTCTTCAACCTCTAACAAGTAGATGCGTGTTGTGTCAACACCTCTCTCTTGGTGTTTTGTTATGGCAGCCAGTGCTGGCTCATACATGTTGCGGGAAGCACACTGCAAAACCTTGACGATGCTCACAGAGCTAAAGAGGAATAGCGGAGCTTCTGCAAGAGGAGGGAGAAGCCACTCACACTGCATGCTTTGCCACCAGAGATCATGAACGGAAGCAACTCCGGTTTTTAATGGTGAGCAGGGAAGAACCCAGGATGTGGAGGAAAACAAGTTGAGTCTGAAGTGAGCCACCTGTGTTTTTGTTTTTGTTTTTGTTTTTCAAGACAGAGTTTCTCTGTGTAGCCTTGGCTGTCCTGGAACTCACTCTGTAGACCAGGCTGGCCTCGAACTCAGAGATCCGCCTGCCTCTGCCTCCCAAATGCTGGGATTAAAGGCGTGCGCCACCACTGCCTGGCTGAGCCACCTGTGTGACTGTAGGTAAGGAGACAGATCTCTTTAGGTCTCTTTTCTCGACATGCCAAATGCATCGCTGCCATGACTGTGGGGAAGCGTCAAAAGCAGGCATTGGATAAATGCCAACAGCAACCATAAATTACCCAAATAATGCTATCCATATATCCACAGCTATTACTAGCATTAATAATTTCACTCACATAACTCATTTCATCTAGTTGAGAAACGGAGGGGAAAAAAAGCAAGCAGTGCTTTTCCTGACTGGAGCCCTTGCTTCTCATTCCTCCTCTCTTCCTGAAAGCTTAGTTGTATGGCTTCCACTCCACTGGGAAGTCCCATAGATGCCACAGGAGAGTATAGTTTTGCCACACTGGATGCTGGAGCAATGTGTAGTCTAAGACGATCTCAGGTTTGGAATTTATGGTGGTCAGAGCCTCACTTCACTCCCACTGGAGGGCTCCTGCCTAGGAGAACTTTCATGTCACTGTGTTCAGGTGATTCTACGATATGACCTAGATTCCTCGGGTATTTGAATGACTTAGATAAAAATGATAAGTGATCTGCAGTTGTGGAGATAACTTAGTAGTTAAAAACATTTGCTTCGCTGGGCAGTGGTGGCGCAAGCCTTTAATCCAAGCACTTGGGAGGCAGAGAAGGGTGGGTTTCTGAGTTTGAGTCCAGCCTGGTCTACAGAGTGAATTCCAGGACAGCCAGGCCTATACAGAGAAACCTGGTCTCGAAAAACCAAAAAAAAAAAAAAGAAAAAAAAGAAAAAAAAAAAGATTTGCTTCTCTGGTATGGCTGGTATGGAATTCACATTTGTTTGTTTGTTTGTTTGTTTTTGTTGGTTTTTAAAATTTATTTATTTTATGTATATGAATACACTGAAGCTTCTTCTAGTGTGTCCTCAGAAGAGGGCATCTGATCTCATTACAGATGGTTGTGAGCCACCATGTGGTCCATGGGAATTGAACTCAGGACCTCTGGAAGAGTAATCAGTGCTCTTAACTGCTGAGCCATCTCTCCAGTCCTAGAACTCATGTTTGCTTCCTAGCATTTACAAGCTAGCTTCTAATTGTCTGTAACCCTAGCCCCAGGGCATCTAATACTCTCTTCTGGTCCATGGGCGGGCATTGTGTACCTATGGCATACAAATGTAAGTAAAGGTAAAACACCTAGACACATAAAATGGAAAAAAAAAAAGTAGTCTGACAGTGCTCTACAAATGGTCTAGAATAATCACCAGCAGAGAATGAATATCAACACAGACTGTGCACTCTTCACAAACATGAACTACAAAAGGGCCGTAGATTTCATCCCAAAACACCAAACTACAAAGCTCCCAAAAGATAATGTAGAAGAGAACCTTGTGACCGCACAGAGGCTTTGTCTGTGAAAGAATTAACGGGTAAGCTGGCTTTTATTAAATGAGAAACTTATGATTTGTGAAAAGGACAATGTCCAGTGAAGGAGAAGGCAAGTTATAGTCGGCAAGGAAATATTTGCAATGGCCACATCGTCAGACTATCATCCAAGATACACAAAGTGTTCTTATACTCAGAGGTAAAAAAACAACCAACCAACCTGATTTAAAAAAAAGGGGGAGGGCAAAGACTTTAACAGACACCTCAGCAAAGAAGGTAGACAGAGGGCTAACAGGGCTGGAAATGTTCTACTTCAGATGCTCTTAGGTTGGAGATGTCAATGAGGGCAGCAGGGAGATGCTACTACAAACCTTTTAGAATGACCTGTATCCAGAACAGGAACACCACCAAATAGCAAATAGGACATGGAGTAACAGGAATGACTGGTGGGAACACGAATCGTCAGAAGCCACATTGGATGAGACCACGGCACTTTTTTTTTTTTTCTTGGAAAAAATAAAATAAAATAAGATCAAACATATTAGTCAGGAAAAGAACCTATCAGTGAAAGAACTGATAGAATGAAAAAAGCAATTAACTTGCTAAATCAGTTTATGTCAAGATTTTTAACAGCAGCTGTTTCACCCTTGAGGGGCTAAGAACTCAGTAGCCCCTCAGTCTCTGAAGCTAGGTACCTTAGTCTGTCCCAATCTTGTGTTGAAGATCTGGAGGGCTTCTGGAGAGCCACTGGGTCCTCAGTCATCATTTGGAAACCTGGAAACCCGGGCTAACAGCATCAAGGAAGCAACAGCAGCAGAGTAAGCAGGAGGCAAGAAAAAAAAAAAACTCAAGAAAGCAAAAGGGGAATACTTTTCCTCCTATGCTTTTTATTTTTTTATATCTGAACTGCAAACGGAAGATGCTGCCACATTTAGGGCGGGTCTTCCCATGTCAATTAAGACAATCAAAAAATTCCTCAGGTGAGATTCCCTGCTTAGGTGATTCTAAATTGTAGTAAGTTGACCTGTAAAAACCAACCATCACACCGGACAGTGGTGGCACACGCCTTTAATCCCAGCACTTGGGAAGGCAGAGGCAGGCGGATTTATGAGTTCGAGGCCAGCCTGGTCTACAGAGTGAGTTCCAGGACAGCCAGGACTATACAGAGAAACTCTTTCTCGAAAAAACAATAAAAAAAAACCCCAACCATCACACATACTTTTACCTTTCGATCCAGGAACCACATTGTTTGGTAGTTACCCAAAGGAGTTGAAAACTTTTTCCTCATTCATTCATTCATTCATTCATTCATTCTCTCTACCCCCTCCCCTCGTCTCTCCTCAAAACTCTCCA
>JADRCD010214077.1:0-38354 GCA_019843815.1 Montemys delectorum
AAAAAAAAAATACTGTATTTTCTAGATTTAGATCTGAGTTTACGTGACATAATGATCTTTGTTAAATTTGTCTCCATCCGGCTTTACTGACTCAACCAAGATGACTTATTTATAGTCAAAGTATAGTCACTTCTAATTCTAAGATCTCTAGCATTCTTCTTGAAGCTTAAGGCGATATCCATTTCTGTATTAACTCTTCCCATCATAAATGTCTCATTCTCCCTGGGCTGCCACGCATACTTTACGTGACAGCAGTTTATGAGGCAAAAGCTTCAAGGAAGCTGTCTCCTGCAACCCCTAACTCAGAGGTAGCCCAGATAAGTCCTTGCTATAGTCTTGCATGCTAAGTGTCCCCCAAGATAAACATTGCTCTCCGACCTCGACTAATGTCCCAACATCCCAGCCAAACCCTGGCTTGGAATTTCGCAGGCAATGTTAGACTAATTGCCTCCTGCATTGTTGGAGAGGTAATGAGGCGGGTAGGGCATTGACTGGCCCAAAAGATTAGCATAGTGGGCCTTTACTAAGGATGGGCAGGACCTTCAATCAAGTGTCTGTGTGAGAGAGAGACAATGTGCAGCAGAAAGCATTTGAGAGTCAAGATTCGAGCTTCGAGCCTCATGCAGTCCGCAGCCCCCAGGCCCAGAGCGCTCAGGCCCAGGGGGTGCAGCGCCTGTTCAGAGGAGATGGCTGCTGTTTTAGACCAAGTGTGTTTTAGATGGCCTCAGATGTACCTCAACCGCTGAGCTGCCAGATTTTTTCATTTCTCTTTTGTAATGACTGTAAAAGTCTGATGCCACTTTTGAGAAATACATTCACATCCTGCACTTCCTTGTGTCGCGTCTGTTATTTTTTTTCTTCACCAATGTCTTGCCAACCTAACCAGGACCCTGTTTCTTCCCCCAGTTGAGAGAGGCCAAGAAAGGCCGGCCAGCGACACTGGGCTTCTGTTTTTCTTTCTTAATAATACCTCATCATTACTTAAACAATAAAAATGATAAACAAAAGTCAATGAAAGTTTTGACATATGTAACATTTATATTAGTAAAATATCTGACTAAACTGGCTAAATTAATTTTCAATTAGATTGTTCTACATTAGAAGTAAAGTCAGTCCTAATTGAGTATTAATAATTACTTTCTTCTTGTTTTTTCCATTAGAACAATGCATCGTTCTCCCTCTCTGTTACCTTCCAGCCACTAACTGAGAGATTTCAGAAGAGTTTCACAGAAGAAAGCCTGCATTATGGCCACTTGCTTCACTACCCCAGGACATTTGTTTCCCCACTCTTCATACCCAATAACACATATGATTGAGTCTAAATAATTCCCTTCAAGCCTTTTATTTTGTTCTTTCAGTATAGCAAAGAAAATCCATAATGCATGAACAAATAAAATTGTTTCACCAGAGCAGTATGTATATATAATTAAACCTGAATAGTTCATGTATATGAGTATACCTGAGCAGTGCATGTATGAGCATATGTGAGCAGTGTGTGCATATGAGAATACCTAACCAGTGTATGTACATGAGTATACTCATATATATACATATATATATGAGTATACATTTATATATGGAAATGAATTTCATACAGTTTTCACCCAATGAACATGTATTTCACATCTGTAGACTAAGCCAAAAGTTATATCACTTCTACAGAACCATTGTACAGAACCTTTTCTTGTACTTATTCTCTAAATTGTATAGTATATATATATATTTATTTATTTATACATGTATATTAATATATATATTTATACACATATATATTTAGTTTATATAGTGTATATAGTATTCACAATATATTAGGCATTATAAACAATCTGGAAATAATTTAAAGTATCAATAAATTTCATGCAACTATTAGATCATTTTGTATTAGATACTGGGACACGCTCTGACTTGAGAATCTATTCCTTGAGTACGAGATTCTGGAGCCAATTTCTCACTGCTATGAATATATGACTACATAAGGCTGTTCTGTAGTTCCATGAGCATGGGCAACTTGAACTCCACAGTGTGAATAGGAAAGGAAAGAATATGGTGAAATGGCTTATTCAAATGAAGTAAATGCAAAGCAGTCATCCATTGCACAAGGCGCTCTTCCAACAGGGGAGAAAAAGCTCTGAGGGATTAGAAAAAAAAAAGTAAGCACAAGTTGGTCAGGACCATGAATGTTCTTTCAGATGTTACCGTGACTACGGCTGAAAGGAGAGTGCTTTGTACCCCCCAGGATGTTATCACATTAACACAGAAACATTGTACAAAAGACACCCTGATGCTTTTTCATAACATCAGAGTGGTGACCTAAGAGTCCCAGGCTTGGCTGTAGGCACCCCCGTCAATCAGTGACATCGTCAGGAAAGCAAAGCCAAAGAAACATCTTGTCATTTTGTCCCCAGCCTGTTTTCTTAGCAGAGCCACCTAAACTGCTTCCTTAACTGGAGCTGACCCCTGGGGTACAAGCTGCACAGAGCAGACATGAAATGATGTGAAACACAGAGAGCCAAAGAGCTCAGCGAGATTCAGGAAGGACACCGAGGTACTAGCAACATTTTTTTTATCCTGGAAACCCAGATTTCACTTTTCCCCAAAGTGCTTCTGGGTCTTGTGTACTCCACAGGAGGGAGAAGGCACAAGGGCTCAGTGTGGCCCCCAAGCCCTTCATTGACACCAATATCAGAGTGCTACCCATTCTTTTAAATATTGTGATCCCATTAATATTTATTGACAGAAATTATGTCAATATGTTTAATGCTATTACAAGTTCACAAATACTATGTGGAGAGTCAGGATTCTGGTACTACACATGAGACTTCATTTTTGTTTTCTGTTTGTTTTTTAAATATACTTTGTGTTTTACAATCTAATTCATATATTAAACACACTATAATTGTATGAGTTTATATATTTTTAAACAGAGTAAAAATAATTTCAGCCTATACAATCCCTCCCATCTGTATACACTAGTTGGGCATTGTTTTAATTATTAATCAATAGGAGGATTCAATCCAGTGTGGGTAGCACGATTCTTAGGCAGGTGGACCTAGACTTTGAGAAAGGTAGATAAACATGAGCCTGGGAACAAACTGGTAAGCACTTTTCCTATTTGGGTTCTGCTTCAAGTTCCTCCTTTGTGTCCCTTGATGATGGACTCTAACTGGTGAATAGTGTCAGCCCCCCTGCATCCTCAAGTTGCTTTCCATCATAATATTGATTTCAACAACAGGGAAGTAGCAAGAACTGGAAGGAAGGCACAGCGCTAGGAACCGGCAAATACAGCTTGTGACACTGTAGAGGAAAGCCAGAAGAGAGAACTCTGGCCAAGTGTGGTGGACTAGAGCACCCCAATAGCCATCTGCTATGGCCTATCTCCACCAGAAAGATGTCACACACCAAAGATTCTATAGCTCATGAGGACAATCCCCATCCAAGCCATTTCCCTATTAAACAGGGCTACTCCACAACAGTACTAAACATGAGTTTTTCTTTTCTGTTTGCAGTATCAGTTATGACATAGAATCCACGGAGGCCATAGATAGGTAGTTATACCTGTAATCTGTAGTTTGGAAAAGATTGTCATATTGACGTTGTCACTGTGAGTTTCTTTGACCAGAATCTCCAGGACCCAGAGTTTACCTCCAAGGCAAGCCACTTTGTCTGCTTAGCACCACTGAGAAATCTTTCTACTTGGTGTATGCTCTATTTGTTAGGACCACCTTCAAATTTCACCCTGAAAATAAAGTTTCATTCTGTTCCTTAAACAATCTTATGCATTTTCTTCCCATTTTGTTTGCAAGCAAATATGTCACTTTAATGTCATTTTAATATATTTATTTTAGTTTTGGTCACCCTGAGCTTTGATTTGAGAAAGTATCTATCAAGCTAGAGAGATTGCTTGGCTGTTAAAGGTTAGGGTCACAAGCAGAAACATAACAGAAAGCATCTATATATTCTCCTCTGTTAGTGATACTGATAAGAGAAGTATTCAAGGTGCCCAAAACCATCAGACCAAAGGAAAATCAAGTGATTTATGATAAGTCAATTAAACTTTATATGATTATTTTTAATTTTTATTCTTATTTTAGAGACAGGATTTTGATTCACAGCCCTGGTTTGCCTGACACTCACTATGTAGACCAAACTAGCCTCAAAACTTCAGAAAGCTAATGTTTCCTCCTTTCCAATGCTGGGATTATAGGCATACATCGTATCCAGTGAGGTGTTCACCTATTTAACTGAGTTGTATGAGGCAAGGAAAAATAGTGGTCAGGTTATTTCATCATGGTGACATACTCCAGAGACTCCAGTATTTTTTGAGTGAAGCCACACATCTCCAGCCAAGTTGTCTTCAATTGTGTCTAACTTATTTCTAATTCTTCAGTAATCCAATACATTCATTAAATTTTTAACTCCTGATGAAATCCCTTCTATTTGACTTAATCAGATATTTGGCTTGCACAACAAACACACTAAAACAATAACAACAAAACCTCTATTTAAGTCTATAACCAACCTCTGGTTATATGAGACTATAAATATATATTTAAACAGTTGTATATTTAAACAAATAAACACTTATGAACTAAACATGGGCTGATGGCATTTAGCCACATTTCTATATTAGTACATGCTTTATTTTATGCATGGAATTTTATACATTTTTTAAAGTTTTGTCATCCCAACATGCAACAAAGTAATTTTTTCTCAGTTTTACAAACAAGGTCCACACAAACTATTGAAAAGTTACATTGCAGGGAAAATTTAGAAATTCAAAGATATCTCTGATTTTAAAATTGATTTTTCCAACCTAAGTTCTCCATGAATTGAAATATTTGGCTAAAGGAATACTTCGCCTAATGTCTTGGTAATGACTTAAGCTTGTTGTAGTATTTATTCTAGAATTAATATTTATATGAGTTGCAGCATTGAACAGTACTTTAGAGACTATATTTTTATGCCGATGTTAAGAAGTATATTGTAATACCATAAATGTTCAACATTAATGTTGTTGACAGGGTAAGAAAGATAGTTAGAGCTGATGTTTCTTACATTTCTTCCCTTTTACATTCTTACCTATGTTCTTGTTCAGCGAACACTTACTGGCTAAGCTGATTAAGCACCCTTCACCACATCAGAAGGTCAGGCAGCACTGTCATGTTTTGTTAGCAGGTCTCCCAATGTTACAAAGACCTTGTTTGGTCACAACCTTTGGATAGGACTATTTTACTGATTTCTTACAGATGTTGACAAATATATGACATTTCCGTTCCAGTTTATTATGGACTCTAGATCTGTTCTTTAATTACTGTTATTTGAAAATTGCAGCTGTATGGATGAAAAGAGAGACCTCAGGAAAGCTAAGGAATGTTCCTTCTTTGCCCTCAAAGAACTGTAGTGACACATGTAAAAGCTTGGTTATTTATTTCCCAGACTGCTGTTTTGTATAGCTCGTATCCTGCTATAGGCCATTATTGTCCAAGCCTAAGGCAATCTCAACTCCATGGAAGATTCCAGGTGTACATGCTTTGCAATTAAATCTAATCAATCACTTACTTACAAATAAAAACATATTCCAGAATATTCTCATGTTTGTGTGGGTGTATATGTGAGGTTTTAGAAATCTCAATCCATTCATACTCTGTTAGTAAGAAAATATTTCCTCTTTTAGACACTGAGTTATTCTACATTTTCCAATAAATTTATATTTGAAGTTCACCCATGTATCAGCAAGTATTATTTCAGTCATTGGGTAATGAGCAAGGGATGTACAGTTCTGAAATTTTAGGGCTTCTAATATAGTACCAGAATGTCCAATTCAGCAATAAGACAGTCCTCACAAATCTATTTCCATCCCCCATGAAAGAGACATGGCATGTAGAGAAGACTGTGCTATGAATCAGTGTAGACACCAGTAATGCCAGCTCTTAGACTTGAAAGCAGAAGGACCAGAAGTTTAGTCAGTTTTGTCATTCAAGACCATCATGAGATGATGTTTCAAATGCAAACAAACAAAACCAAAGTAACAGTGAAAAATGAAGACTAGCAAGAAGCTAATCAAAGAAAGGTGTTAGTGAATGGCTTCACTTTGAGGACAATATTGATACACAAATCTGTTCTGAAATAAACCAGGTAAGAATGCTAAGCAGCATATGTCAAGACAGTTGTTATAGACTATAGTTAGCATTTGTAAACATCCCGTTATTCTACATAGCTTGGAAAATGGCAAATAGAGAGGGCAGTACTACTCAAGGTCTGAATCTGAACCACAGTTGCTCAGATATTATCCTAAGTTCACAGAAGGCTGGTGAGAAAGATGGGATGATGAGATTGATGTCTTCATGGAGACATGGGTGCAAGGATACCCAGAAATTGCACAAGTACTGGCCAAGCAATATTGACATGGATGGATGAGAGTAACAGAGATGGAGCAAAGGAGAAAGAATGATAGGGCTGGAGAGGGGAAGAAATAGGTAATGGAGAGAGTCAACTCTTTCATAAGTAAGATAACTTTTGAGTGAAGCTTCATGAGTACTTATGAATGTGTACTACATGAAAGAACAAAGATGTAAAATTTTCTCATCCTGAGTGAGGTCATTTTTCCTAATTCCATAAAAGCATTTACAAGCACATCAATGACACATATTTAACATATCAAATGAATCTTTTTCCAGTTTCTTTTGCTCATTGTGGAAATATCTTCAAATTTACTTCATAAAATTCTCTTTTTTAATTGGTATAGGTATAATGTGAGGGGGCTGTCGTATAATTTTCACAGTTATTGTTGGTTTTGTTTGTTTTCATTTGAAACAGGGTCTCATGCGGCCTATGATGCTCTTGAATGATGTAACTGATTAAACTTCTGGTTTTCCTGCTTTCAAGTCTAAGTGCTGACATTCATCTTCTATAGGATAAATGTGTGGGGGGCTGGGATTAGGTATATACACACAGACACACATAGTTATAGTCACAAGCAATGCACTTTTAAGTATTTTCAATATGGAAAGTTGGCTTTAGATCTACACTACACCTAAGCAGTGGAGGAGCTTATGGGTAAATAAATCTATATTGCTTTCTAAAAGATATATAACAATTTCAATTTGATAACCAATATATTAGAAAAAATTCTCTCTGTGACTGGACCAACAATAACTACACTTGGCTTCTTTCTGGAGATCCATCCCTTTGTTGTATCTGGAAAGTCTTACATAGAACCCTTTGTCTACAATACATGCCCAAGTCACAGTTTCCATGAGAAAGCAATGAGTAGACCCTATGTATTGCAAAGCATCTGCTCTGGGAAGGATCAGCAGAGTTTTACCTATATTGGGAGAAAGAACTGTGAAAATGAATAACCTGGCAAAAGCAGTGTTTTAGTCAGGGTTTGAATTCCTGCAGAAAATACCATGACCAAGAAGCAAGTTGGTGAGGAAAGATTTTATTCAGTATATATTTCTATATTGCTGTTTATTACCAAAGGAAGTTGGGACAGGAACTAACACAAGGCAGGAACTTGGAGGCAAGAACTGATGCAAAGGCCATTGAGGGGCACTGCTTACTGGATGGCTTCCCCTGGCTTGCTCAGCTTGCTTTCTTATAGAAACCAGGACTACCAGCCCAGGGATGGCACCACCCACAATGGGCTGGTCCCTCTCCACTTGATCACTAATTGAGAAAATGCCTTACAGCTGGATCTCATGGAGGTATTTCCTCAAGAGAGGCTCTTTTCTCTGTGATAACTCCAGCTTGTGTCAAGTTGACAAACAAAACCAGTCAGCACGAGCAAATTCTGGCTTTGGAGATACTTAGTTTAAGAAGGGCATTTCAGGGCTGGAGAGATGGCTCAGCAGTTAAGAACACTGACTGCTCCTCTTAAGGTCCTGAGTTCAAATCCCTGCAACCACATGGTGGCTCATAACAATCTGTAACGAGATCTGACACCCTTTTATGCAGTGTCTGAAGACAGCTACAGTGTATTTACATATAATAAATAAATCTTTTTTTAAAAAAGGGGGCATTTCACTGTCAAGTAGACATGTCCATTACTGATGGAGATGTTTGGACTTTAGTTCTCCAAGGACATTTCTATTTGAGGTGTGGCATTTCCAAAGTTATAGTGACAGATATTATAGTCTGGTATATATGAGGCTAAGGGTTCCACTCCAACCTTGCATAAGCTGAATGTGGCAGTTCATGCTTATAATCCCAGTACTTAGGAGGTAGACACAGAGGGATGAGAAATTCAAAATCACCCTGTTATATTGTGAATTCCAGGTGAACCTGAGCCACATAAATACCCTGTCTGAAAACAAAAGCAAACCAAGAATTCTGTTCAATGAGAGGGTATAATGAGACAGATCTTCAGCCTGAACCTCAAGAAGGAGAACCTGAGGAAAGCCTGAAGAACAGATATACGAGACACTTGAGAGATGGCAGGCACAGCAGCTCACCATTCAGAGACATTCGCTATGCTTTCTTTTAGCAGTTTTGATGAACAGAGCTAGTGAAGGACTGCACAATTACAATTGAGTCAGATGTGGACTCTAATCTGAGGTATATATACTGGGAAACTATAAAGCAAAGGCTTCTTTAGAGGCCAGTGACTTTATCTTGACCTCAGAGGGAAGGCTTGCACAGAGAAGAAAAGCCCAACTGTTGGGGGCTTTATCCTGACCCACAGATTTGGAACATATTGTGACATGACTATATTAGCCAAATGGGCTTGGTTACAATGCAAAATAAAGAATCCCTATCAATGTACCTGGTCCTTCTTCGCCCCTGAGCATTAGATAAGACAATTTAGTCCCTGCAATTTGCAATAGGGATGGTGAAAGAAGGCATAGATGAGTAGGAGACACTTTTAAGTCAAATGTCTAGATGAAGACTTTGGTGGCAACTAAAAGCTACAAGAGAAGAATCAGAATGATTTAACACCCTTGCATAGTCTAAACAGGTCTGCTGCAGCAAGACTCTGAGTTGCTCCAATCATCATACTATGCAGAGTAGATCAGCATAAATGAGAAATGTGAGATTTGGGCACAAGAAACATTTTATCCAGGTTATACATTAAAAAGAACAGAACCTGGTGTATCACATACATTGAAATTAAAAAAAAAAACAGACATCTCAAACAAGAATGAGGACCTGTCTGCTCTGAAAGTGAGCTCACAGGGGACATAGCATCTTCAGAAGTGAGCTTTGAGAGGTTCGAATAAGGTGAACTTCCATGCAGAACTTGGCTTAGAGTAGGTAGCAGGAGATGAACTAAACTGTAGAAGTGAGTTGTGGGAGAGTCAAAGAATGAGATAGGTAAGCTTTGGAAGGTGTCACAGTATGTGAAAGTCTGTGGAAGTGAGCTTTAGGGAGGTAACCACATGGGTTTTACTGGAATTGCTCAGAGAATGGTAGACTGAATAGGGAGAATATTCTTGGGATGTGTGCATGTCTGTTTTTTTTTTCATATGTTCCTCCAGGGCTGGAATATGCCATAGATAGACATCAGTATGTTCCCAGAGTTTCTGGCCCAGGAAATTGAGCATTAAGCTAAAGGAAACAGGATTTATGTTCAAGCTGTTCCCTAATACATCAACTATGTTTTCAAAACAAGTGTTATAGCAGAACTGGCCACACCATAAATCTATCTGTTGCAGACAGTAGATATGTCAGCAAAGCCATCAGAGACAGGATGACTCAAATGCATGTTAGCAGCCATCAGACTAGCATACTCAAGAAACAGTCTGGAGTGCTTTTCCCTCTGAAACCCTGATTTGCTGAGGTCAGTCTGTAACCAATGTCTCCTTGGGTGGGGGAGTAGCAGAGTAGAATTTTGAGTCATTGTGCAAATGGACAAAGGCAACTGAAGTATCAGCAGTCAAATGGATTAGGCCACTTCAAGTCTTAAACCAGCCTGGTTCAAATTTGCTCTCACAATTCTATTCCTTCTGTTTGTTTTCTCCAAGGGGAGTGGACACGGGAAGCTTGAACAAGATTTGGTCACTTATAGAGAAGTAAAGGATGAGCATTGTTGCTCGTTAAGCATGAAGGGAGGACAGCAAGTTAGGACATTGCTTTGTTTCTCCAGATGAAATAGACAAAATATTTTTTGATAAGAAATAGACAGATGACTGACATGAGTTCCACAGTAAATGTCTATGATAGGTTAAATGTGCAGAGATGACTGCCTCTCCAGCTTGCTTATGGATTTTCCCATCAGTTCAAATAGGAGAAGGAATACACAGGCCAGGGTTCTTGGTTGTGCTGCCAGGTCAGTATCATTAGTGGATGAGAGCTTTCTGGACACAATGTTTTTTTGGAAGAAGGAGGTGTATCCAAGTCACAGTAGAATTCAGGACAGAATTCAGCCCCATATCCTTGTCTCAGTGGACATTGGTATGAAAAAAGAAGTAACTTCTTAGGGCAGCAAAGTGAGAGAACATTTTAAGAAACAACAGTTCACAGAAAACACTTACTTTACTCTTTTGATTTTTTTTTAAATAAATAATCAAATTAGGCCAATTATTTTGTGGTACTGAGGATTAAACATAGGACTTTGTGCATGCAGGAGATGTGATTATTTAGCTCTCTGTGCACAGGGCCCTGTTATCATTTGTATTTTGAGATAGTCTCACTAAATTCCGTAGGCTGGACTTGAAGTCACTCTGCATCTGAGACAGAACTTGAATTTATCATCTCTTTGCTTCAGTCTCCCAATAACCTGGGATTGTTGAACTGCATTAGTAGGCCAAGCTATATTTATATTAACTGATAAATAAAAGCACAAAATTTGTACATGTTTATGGGTCTCCATGAGCCACTTCAATACTGTTTGCACTACACATGAGATTACCCACCTGATAAACTTTAAGATAAGCAGTATATAGTAACATGTACATGTGAACCCACACTTGATCTTTCCTGCAATATAGACAAATAAGAGAGGCAAAGGAGCCAAATGATGTGTAAGATTCTAGCTTCTTGATTAATCACTCAGTGAGGAAAAAGAGGAGGAAAACTTTCTTAGGGTCAGAAAAAAGCTTTTGCTGCTCTCAATCGGTAGACCTGCCATTTTGGACTTACATTGGGCTTTGCAATGTCATAAAATGAACTTCTTGACTTTCACTGTCCTCAACCTCAAATGCTCTTATTATGAAGCAAGGCTCTATATTTCCACATGTATTTGCAGATCCTCATTCCATGTCTTTTCCCTCATCACTTCAAATTCTGGTAATATCATCTTACTCATCTAACTCATGTCTATTATATAGTGCTAATTTTATTTAACATAGTGATTTCAAGTTTAACTCATGTAGACAATGACAGATTTCATTCTTTTCTGGGTGAATAGTATTCAGTAGTGTTTGTGTAACACATTGTCTTTATCCACTAATTGGTGTACAGGGGAGGGAAATGAACCAAGTATGTTGATAAGCTCTGTGCTTCTACATTTACTGTAATGCTTTCCACAACATAGGGGAACAGTAATAGGCTAGAAATCATGGTAGAAACAGTATCCATAGCCACAGTGAAGAACACACATGCATCATTGAATTGTTGGAAGGATAGATGCCTCTGACAATGGCTTTGGTGACCATGGATGTGAGAGCCTATGGCTATTGCTGTGTGAAGCCTTACCATCTCTAGAGCTTTGTAGGAAGAAATGCCCAAAAGGCTGCTTTGTCAAGAGTTAAATTCTCTACTAAGATCAGAAGAGCAGCCAGTACTTGCTGCATACGCCATACTACAAGCTGGTCATGTTGTAGCTTTGCCATTGAAGTCTCTGGACATATAAGTTCGATGTGTGTGAGATAATCTCCAGTTTACCAAAAGTAGGACATGCTGATTGTAGGCTACCTAGGATATAGTCAAAACACATGTCTGTTGTTAAAAATATTTCATAATTTTATATGTAAGTATACTGTATTTATGTCATTATCTCCTCCCTTTTCCTCTCCAATACCTCTCATGGTCCCCCATACTCTCTCTCTCTCTCTCTCTCTCTCTCTCTCTCTCTCTCTCTCTCTCTCTCTCTCTCTCTCACACACACACACACACACATACATACACATACACGTACATACACACATATATATACGTGTGTGTATATATATATATATACATATATGTATATATATATAATCAATTTAGTGTTGTGTCTGTCTGTATGTACTTATAGCTGACAAGTTGAGAATGAGTGACCTATCAAAAAGCTCAACCCTGAAAAAGATTAATATCTCTCTCTGTCTCTCTCTCTGTCTGTGTGTGTGTGTGTGTGTGTGTGTGTGTGTGTGTGTGTGTGTATCTCAGTAGCCACCATATATATACATATATACACATATATGTATATATTTTTTTCCTCACAAGTTTGGAGCATTAATGGATTTCTTTCATCCACACTGGAATGTTGTTAACTGGTAGTGTCATTGAGTAGGTTTTGTTTTATGGGATCAAATTTTTGTGATTTCATGAATGAAAATTCCCTGTCCTATAGAAAAGACACTAGTCCTACCTCATAGCAGAATTCCTCATCCCATGAATATTATAATAATTCTTCCACCTCTTCTTGAATGTTTCAGTTGCATTGAAGATACACCATGTCATGTTGGGTACCTTCAGAATTTGTTCTCTGCAGTATGATCAGAGAACAATTGCGTATTTCTATAATAGTTACCAATTTCTGCAGAAAGAAGAGGAGGAGGAAGAGGAGGAGGAGGAGGAGGAGGGGGAGGAGGAGGAGGAGGAGGAGGAGGAGGAGGAGGAGGAGGAGGAGGAGGAGGAAAATGATGACGATGACAACAGTAGCAGCAGCAGGAACAGCAAGAAGCTTCTTTGATGAGAGGTGTAAACTTTACATCTCTGTGCATATAAAAACAACTATTTAGCATGCACTTAGAAATTATACTAGCTTTAGAAAGTGGAGATGGAGTTTCTCTTGTAGGTTCCATGACCCTTCAGTCTTAGGTACTTGCCAAGTTTAGGGTATCAGGCATGAATTTCCTCCTAGTGATTAGGTTTTAATCTAATCAGACAACATAAGTGCCACTATTGTGTCCTTGAGAATATTTTGTCATGATGACCATTGTTTTGGTTTGTAAGTGTCACAGCTTGGTAAGAAAATTGATATACTTTCTCTTTTGGAAGCTTACATAGCATCTTCTGATACTATGAGACCAAGTCCTCAGACAGGAGGCTTCTAGGTCAGTATCAGCTTGATTCTTCTATATCTTGTGCCCAGTGTGTGTGAAGTCATGAGCAATAAGACCTTACTTTCAAGTTATAGTAGGCATCCAGAGACATAAATAATCCCCACTATTGTTTTGGGCAGAATATCATTTCTCCTTTTATGTTTCTTGTCTGAGACATTTTGTTAAAGTGTTGGAGATTCTCGTAAAGCACTGCTGTAGGTATGCCCTTTGCTATCACTACTGCAATGAAGAGCTTGGAAGATGAACATGTTCTTGCTGATATCAAGGAAGACAAACTGAAAGGGAAGAGGACAAATCTCCAACACATCAGATTTTTTTTGCCTAGAACACTAAAAATTGTCTTTGCCAAAGACTATAATGTCACAAATCCCAATGTACAAATCCAAAGCTCTTTACTACCACAGCTGGGGCTCATCAGCAAGAGGGAGAAGCTGTTTTAAATTTGGACCAGTGTGATGTGAACATCTTTAAACCTTTTGTAATTAGTATTGCAATGATCATCCAAAGTCGATTGCTTGCTGTTTCTAATCCAAGGTACATTGTGAACTATATACTTTGAAAGGTAAATGACTTCTACAAAATCTGTACTACTGGAAGTCACTTCCTCTGGATTTCTCTCAGTTCCAATAAATGATGTAGAAATTGCTGTATTACATTCAATAGCCTGTCACCGGATAGCATATAGGTTGTTTGGGTATAAGACAAGTCTAGTATGCCTGGATGGAGTGGGTGATCATTGCTGACAGCTCTTTAATGTATGTTCATGGGCATAGGAACTCAATCAAATAAGAAGTGACAAAAAGTGATTCAGAAGCCAGTGGTTGGCAAGTACTTCTGAGGCCATGAATCCTGGGCATTGGATAACTAGGGGCAGATTTGGCAAAAATGTAATGAAGACTCATAGATAGTTTCACCCAATTTATACAGCATGGTTACAATACTCTTCAGAATGAAAAAAAATGGCTCTCTCAGTGAGCTTTGCATTTTGGGACAAATATGCAGTCTCAAATACTGACTTGTAAAATATGACTCTGATTCTTAAACAAGGTTTCTGATTGAAGAAGAATGCATTTTGGGCTACACAAGGAGCTGCCATCATGAAATCTGGTCCTTCACTCTTGAGGCTACAAAGGATTTCAGTTGAAGGTTTTCCCTGTTGTCTTTTCTGGCTGATCTGTGATTGAAATGACAATAATACGATGGGTTAGGCAGTAAATCAACGTATTAAACTTAGAAATATTCATGGCTTACAAACCCAACTTAAACACCTATCTTGAAGTTATTTGTACTTCTAAAGTATTTAGTGTAAAATAGTTCAATTGCCTCTGAGATTCCTGTGAGGACTCTTCATTATATATATATATATATATATATATATATATATATATATATATATATATCATAGAGCCAAGTTCAATGTTTCCTTGGATCCAAGGTAAAAATAAACAAACAAATTAATAGATTCATAGATAAATACTGACATTCTTCTGTATGACTATGCTGATGGATATGTTTTTGTGTTATATACATTTATAATATACATAGCCGTATATTATAAAAAGAAAATTCAAAAATAAACAGAACCACCTGAGTGTTTTAAAACACCCCAAGTTTCAAACATTGGGGTTATCGGAGAAGCTAGGTTAGTTCAATGAGTATGAGGACTACACATTCATGAGGAAAATATTTATAATGTGCAGAACCCATATAAAAACCCAGAAATGTCTGAACACACCTATAACCCCAGCACCAAGGTCCAGAGGTAAGGCCTATCCATCATCTTCCTGCCTAGCCAGCCCTGAGCCTCCATTTCACTGACAGACTGTCTTAAAAGAATGGAGAGGGTAGGTTGGTGAGCAAGGAGAGGAGGGAGGGAATAGGGGTTCCCCCCCCCCGAGGGGAAACTGGGAAAGAGGATATCATCTGAAATGTAAATAAGAAAATATCTAATAAAAAAGAATGAATAGAAAGCAACTGAGGAAGACACTCAACCTTCTCCTCTAGCCTGTCCTCTTAAGTGTATGCCATCTACATACACACGTATACACATGCACAATATACCAAAGAAAAAGAAAGACCTTCAAACAATGAGGTGGAAAGGTTCAAAAACAAAAACAAACAAAGCCTACAAAGACAAGAAGGATAGTGTGGTGGTTTGAAGTAGATGAGAACCATAAATCTGGGACATTCGATATGGTCCCAGTTGGTAGCTGTTTGGACGGGCTTAATGGTGTAGGTTTGTTAGAGGAATTATGTTACTAGGGGTTGGTTCTGAGCTTTCAAATCATTCATGCCATGTCAAATGAGGTCTCTCTGCTTCTTGTTTTTGGTTCAAGATCTGAGTTCTCAGCACCAGAGCTACAAGCTCCTAGCCACTGTTCCCTCTGCTTGAAACTTACTACCTCTGCTTTGACATCTTTGCTGTAATCTCCTGGAACTCCAAGCCCAAAATGAACTGTCCTTTGGGTGAGATGCCTTGGTCATAGTATTTCATCAGAGGTAGAAATTAGGATGTGTTGAACTGATAATATACACGACTTGTTATGCAATTTTTCCTACACAATGTCAATGAGATATCAAAGGGCTTTGTGGAGTTCTTATGACCTTTCATTAAATTCTTTTTCAGGAATTTCTATTGAATAGTTGTTGATGTAGATGATATTAAATACACTTTTGGAACTTGTATGACTTATTTTGAATAAGTCTGAATTTCAAAATGAAATTCAGAATATCTTAAATGAAGATATGAGTCACAGGCAGGTCATGTGACTATGAGATGAAAGTTTGCTGGTGATAGCATCCTGTTGGTGCCATTCATAGCTGAATTCTGGTGAATATTCATGTTAACAAGTAAGAAGAGATCCATTCTCTGTCATAGCTGTTTCAGCAATAAAATTCTGCACTGAATAATCAGCAGCCTGAATCAATGTGCCCTTCACTATGCAGGGTGGGAAATTTTTTTCCACAGGTCATGGGAAAAAGTCAAAGGTTAGATAGGAAATGTAGTTGAGCTCTTCTTAGCAACAATCTAATTTTATACCCTTCCAAATGCACTATCACAGTCATGCTCTCGTGAGAGGAATGAGGTTATTTCTAGCTTGAGTTCCTGTTTCTAGATTCCCGTTTTGCTTGAGTTCTATATTCAGTGCACAAATGTAGGGCACCTCCTGCAAAAATAAAGAGTAGCTCTTATTCCTATGAGCTTATCACCCAAAGGCACTAGTAATGTAAAATGTTGAGTAGCTACACACAGCAAATGACAGAAAACTAGTCAGTATTTTTAGAGAACATAATTTCCCCAGAGAGAAAATGATCAGTAAATGCAAACTAGAAACCCAAGTCTAAAAGGAGTAATTTCAGGATGAAGGCCATAATTTGAGATGTAGAAGCTTAAGCAGACAGAATTGGTCACCCCTTTTACATGACACTATTTTCAGGGAGATGCAAATGGATTATTTACTCATTCCAGATAAAGTACTGATAACAGACCAAGGTAACGATAACATAAAAGTCCAACTTGGTGAACCAATGATTTCATTAAGAGTATGGGTGAGAGGTTACCTATAGGACCAAGGATGGCTCAGAGTCAGCTATTCACCCCAGCATGGGGCAACAGTTCATAAAAACATGAAACCTGGAATCTTTACATTATTTGTAAGTAGCTCAGCCGGATGTAAATTCTTCTTTCCTTCGCAGTCTTTATTGCTTATATAGCCTTTCAGGGGGTAGGCTTCTTCATATAAGTTTCTGGAACTTCCTGAAACTTCCATGTTGTTTAATTGCAGCATCATTACCTACATTTCTTTAGAAATTTAAACTTCCTGTGTCTTAAAGGGGATCATTTTAGAGCTAAATGAGCTTTCCTTCAGGATGGAATATTTCACTTAGAAGGCCACTGCTGCACAACAATGGCATGTCCAGTTAAGGCCTCGTTGCTAACATGTCCAGGCCTGATCTTAAGATCTATTATAAGAGCATTTCATATCTGTGCCCTAACAGGCTGATATATTTGCTGGGAGAAGTTGGTTAATATTAAAGACTGTCATGATTTCATTTTGTCATCCTTATTGCTAGAAAGCACTAGGAGAGTGACAGTGTACATTAATATTCATGTCATGCGTGAAAATTTGCATCGTGTTTTAGTTTCAAAATTCTGTCTCCTTCATTATTTTAAGCTAGGTTCTAAAACATCATGAGGTACATAAGGAAGATTATGGTCTTGCCTAAACAGACAGTAACATTTCCTACTGGCCACTGAAGACTAAGCTAAAAATCTGGAACTTGAATCCTTTGTCTACTTTACCCAGTTGATCACATACTCACTCTGGTGGTTCATATGACCTTCTCAGTATCCACCATGGCCTTTTCAGTACCTGCCAAACATTTTACACCCTTCCTCCTACACAGATATTTATTATTTTCTCAGTTTCGATATTCTAGTATATTTATCTCTTTTAAATGGTTATAATTTTTAACATCTTTCTATCAAATTGTAATTTTCATTTAAAATATGGTCATATTTTTATGTCCTTTATGGTATTTGTGGCTATGTAGTTATTGGTTTTTAGTCTTTTTATCTGTCTCTCTCTGTCTCCTCTGTCTTCCTCTCTGTGTCTCTCAGTGTCTGTCTCTCTCCCTCTCTCTCTCTCTCTCTCTCTCTCTCTCTCTCTCTCTCTCTCTCTCTCTCTCTGTGTGTGTGTGTGTGTGTGTGTGTGTGTGTGTGTGTTGTGTTGTGTTTGCCCAGTTCCCCTGGAGGCCAGAAGTTGGTGTTGGATTCCATGAAGTTGAAGTTACAGTCAGTTTTGAGCCAGTAGTCTGGGTGCTAGGAACCTAATTCTATCTCTGCAAGAGCAGCAAATACTCTTAAACACTGAGACATCATACCAATCCAGATGGTTATCTTTTTAATGTCTGAATACTACTGAAACTACCATCTATACTTTCCATCTTAGATATTATGGCTGCTTTGGTTATATTTTTGCAATTTTTAGCAGCTTTGATGAAAAGTTTCATAAATAGTATTTTTTACCTGGTTTCCTTATGATACATGTCTAGGAGTTGAATTTTAATAGTTCAAAGAAATGTTTGTAATTTTATGGCTTTTATACCCATTGCCAAATGTCTTTTCAAACATTTACAATCAATTCACATTGCTAATCATGACATAGGAAGAAGTAAGCTCATGGCTCCTTCTGTCTTCCTTCTACAAACTAATAAGATAAAACATAAACTTAATTCACTAAGTAAACATTCATTCAAAAGCAACTATAATCTACAACTTTTCAACCTAGAAATGCAAAGGTAAAAAAAATGTCATTAAGTTTATACTCAAGGATTTAGACTAATTTTCCTACTAATAACTTCAGAAACTCAGGAGCCAGAAACACGTGCAATGAGAGCACATATGTATTTGCCAGACAGATTTTTAAATAAGGATTCAAGTGGTGATAGCTCCTTGGCTTTATGTAGTTGCATGTAAAATATGTCATTCTGACTCAGTTGTCAACGCCTTTGTGAAAAGGTCACATTTATCTGTTCATGATACTCTACAAACCATATTCATAAGCTTTTTAATGTTTCCCAGATAAGACCATGAATTGGGGGCCTAAGCTATCTTTCTTTACAAATTTTCAGGTATAAAGAAAAGTCATTATTTTTTTCTGATACCTCAGAAATCAGGTGTTGCTAAAGAAAAACACTGAAGCAAAATCACAACTTCTTGCTTTTGCCTATCTAAACCACTAAATAAGCAATCTTACAAGAAACCTAACTGCTTTATGTCTCATAAAGTGCTTTGAAATACTTCTCTGTCCATACCACACTTCCCTTCTAAGGCTATTTCCCCACTTCAGAAGCTAGATCTCTGCTTCCAGAACACAGCCTTCTCAGATTGTTCTCCCATTTATACAATCGTCTTGCTCAACTACAATACAGATTTTCAAGTCCAGCTCACAGCACCACACCATGTGGTCCATCTTTAGGGTTAAGAATACGGTTCAGTAGGTACAGTGCTTGCCTGGCATACACAAGGCCATGAGCACAATCCTCTGTATCCTGTATAGTTGCTAGTTCCAGCCCTTAGGAGGTGAAGGTAGAGGAAAGAAGTTAACAAGCTTAATGTATATTGGGACTGTGACACCAGCATGTGATATATGAAACACAAGAGCTCTGTTTCTTATTATCCATCCAATATTGATTGTCTATCTTGTAGAACATTAATAGTACACAATTCATAATTTTATTGGGACTTCTTTAAACTGTTCCCTACATTTATATCTATCTCCCTTTGTTACATACCTCCACTAATTATACATGATTGATTGAAACAGAGGGTAAAAGCTTGTGTCACCCTTCAGTAACCATTAGTGTGTCAGAAGCATGAGTTTAAAGTCGATGGAAAGCAACAAAGGATTCAAAATTTGAAAGTGCATAGTGCTAGAGAAATGAAGAAACAGGAGAATTCTACTAATTTGACAATCTGACATGAAAAATTTAGATACACAAACTGTTTGTATACTGCGGAGGTCCCGAACATCACAGTAAAAAGTACTGAGCAGCAGTGCTTGGCAGAAGTTTTACAAAGTCCTTAGATAAAGCTTGTCACTGTAGGGGAAGAGGGAGATGCTAATAAACAGGATAAGAGAACAAAAAGCATCATGAAGAATACCATACCCAACTACAAGAACTGAAAACGTGTACAGATACACAATATAAAAAAAATTCAAAATGTATAACTGAAGACTGATTTATAAAACAATGAAATATACATTTTAATTATACCATCTGATAGGATTTTTATGTTAGGAAATAGATTATCCCTATCACATTGCAAAGTCTTTTAAAGATGTCTTGTGGGAAATCTACAAACTCCACTTGTTTGTAGGCAATGAAAAGCTTTTCATAGCTATAAATTACTTACTTTTCCTAGATCCTCAAATATATGGTATATATTATATATTCATATTTACCATGCATATATACACATAGGTTCATATATGTATTGTTCAACATGCACTCTATCTATTCTCCAGTGCCTTTCACTGTTGTATTTTTTTATTTCTGAGTAATATACAATGTCTGAATCCCCAAGTTTGTTTTATTATTCATTTGTGGGCCATTTTAGTCATTTCTAGTTGGGAATAATATAGGCAAAGCAGCTATCAATATTTACATATCAATCTTGGTTTGTTGTTCTTTCTTGGATAAATGTCTAGAAAGAGAGTTGTTGTTGGTAAAACATTGTCTTCCAGAGTTCTTTGTGGTCCCAGTATCAGCACCTGCTTGATCAAGTTGTCCCCAGCCCTGAGCTAGACACTATCAACACTCTATCTCTTTTCACTGTCACCTTGCCAGTGACTGTGTGTTGATGCTCAGGGTGGTCACATGATACTGAACACTTGTCACCTGTTTTTTGAATGGTTGCTTCTTTTCTAAAGAGTTTCCTTTTTCTTATTGGATTCTTTGCTTTTTTCTTATTCAACTGTGAGTGTTCCCTGTCAGTAATATATATTCACAAACACATGCAGAAATACATGCAACTGAACTTAGAGATCACAGCCTGTATCCCAACAAACCAAATTCAACAGTTCATCTCTGATGAGCCAATCAAAAGATTGAAATTATCAGTGAAAAGCATAAGCTACACTGGCAACCAACAAAGAGAACTAGTTTTCGCAATATCTACTCCAGCAGTCTGTTTTGGGGCAGAGGTGTCCCAACATGAGAGTAAGGTTTATATGCAAAGCAATAAATATGTGTAACTGAGGAATCCACCTTGTCAAGTATTGTCTCAGCTTTCTTCTATAAACCCATATGATAAACTGTAAGTCTTATGGAGTTTATCACAATAGAAAGAAAAGTAGGACAGTGTCCCTGCTGCTAAATCTCAGACAATAAAACATGAAAATACTAGTGTCTCTCAAAGCTGAAAATCCTCATCTCTAATCCTATTTCCACCATGTCATCATTAAATTTTATTTGACTTCCCAAGTACAAAACTATTTGTTTATTTAGTTAGTTTTGTGTTTGGGAGTGTAGGCCAGAGGACAAGGACAACCTTCATTGTCCACCCTCACAGACAATGTATATGTTTCTGAGTCAGGGAATCTTTCTGGCCTAGAACTTCCCAAGCAGGCTATTCCAGTTGATTGCCAAGCCCCAGGGATCAACCAATCTCTGCATCACCATCCATGTGGCTTTCACCTGAATTCTAGGGAACAAACACAGGTCCTCTTGCTTGTAAGGTAAGTGTTTTGCTGCCTGACTAGTCTCCCACTTCTGAAACCATATTTATGACATGAATATAAAAACATCAAGGTTTTGAGTCTTTAAGTAGGTGGACCATATGCTTTTATATAGACACATAAAGGAATATTTACTTCCATTTCAATATGAGGAACAGTGAGGATTGTTGATATGGATAGATATTGTTCCTTGTCAGGAATAACTGACCAGTTATCATAAAAAAAACATTGAAAAGCATTCTTACTCATTTTATTGCCAAAGCATCTGTATTGAATACCAATTCAGCATGTATTTGTGGACTCTCTCCATGATAACACTACACAATTATCAATAAATTGCTACTTTTCATTTTACATCTTAAAAATGTATGTGAACATCAAACTCTTCTCAATGTTTGTAAGTGTTGTTGGCTCATCCAGGTCCTTTATATTTCCAAATAAATATTAAGATATACTTCATAATTTTATTTTCAAGTAGTACTTTTTAAATTTGTTGCTATCATCATGTAGAATTAATAGAAAAAAAATTAAAAGCAAATAAATTGGTATCCTAATACTGAATCTTCCAGTGCATAATTTTGATGTGTCCCCTATGTACAATATTGGTGAGTTTCTCAGCTTTGTCTTACCTTAGCAAACAATACTTACATGTGTGTTTGCAAATATATCCCTCACTATGCCATGTATTTTGGTTTAAAGGTCTTCATCCAGACTTGTGGGTTTGGATGTATTATTCTGTTCTCCTGGCATTCACTAAGGGACATCTTTATTAAGGAGAATTAATATGGTTCCTCATCACCTGATTATTACAAAACTCTAGCTTACTTACACAAAATCAAGAGTCTCCCATTCTGTTCTGCTTGGGTATTGTTATATAGCCCAATTAAAGAGAAGAAACACTATCCTATGTGTTGAACTCAGTTGACAGGAGGCCCTATGGCAGTGTGAGTGTGCCTCAGAGGTTTGCTCACATCTTATCAGTGGAGGAAGCAGAGAGTAGACTGCTCTGGCACTCAGGTACTGTGATGGTCTTGTGATGGCTAAACTTAGTTGTCAAATTGATCACCTGGCACAGCTGTGAAGGATCTCCTTTATTGGATTTTATTACCAGCATTATTTGAGGTAAGAATATGCATTCTAACTCTGGGCTACTCCTTCTGGTGGTAGCCAATATAAAAGGACAGAAGATGTCAGGTTTTTACTGTTCACCCTGACTCTTGATGGCAAGTTCATCTAGCCTGATGATGAGATATCACTTGCTGGTATTAGAACTTACTTCTTTAGCATTAAAATATAGACTGAAGAGAAGCTGAACCATCAAGCCACATGGATTGAAATAGCTACTAAATTCTTGGCCTTTTTTCAGGAGACACCCATGGTTGCACTATCTTGACAACAGCCTATAAGTCACTCTAACAAATCTTCATTTAATTAATTTATATAAAATGTTTATATATGATTATATTATTTATATGTGATTAATACATTATAATCTATTATTCTTATATATTTCTTATTTAAATTATATATGTAACAATATATTATATAATAATATATATAATTATATATAAATATATAATATAATTATGAAATGTAATTAATATATTAATTACATGTAATATGTTAATTATATAGAACTAATTCTATTAATTCTGTTCAATTAGAGAACCTGACTAATACTAATACAGTTTCCCTTCTCATTTTTTTTCTGTCTTTGTATTTCAGTTCAAGACCCCATCTCATGCTGTGATGCCATCCATATTCAGAATCCATCCTTCCCAATCTGTTTATTCTGTGTGACACTCCTAAAGGTGGGTGTCAATAATGCCTATGGTGTTTCTTAATACAACCAAGCTGATAAGCAGAAGTAATCATCCCATTAACATATCAACTTTAGTGATTGTTTTGATGGCTCTATCTCTAGCCTTATGCATTGAGCAGCAGTTTATTGGGCACTCACTGTGTTCAGGGTCAAAGTCATAGGGAATGAGATGTTCAACAACAGAAAAGAAAAAAAAAAAAACATTGTCTTGTGGAGGTAGCAATCTGGCGGGAATGAAATTGTAAGGAGAGAAGATGAGTTTACCATGAACTTCTACCGGTAAAAGGATGGAGTAAACATGGCTACTTCAATGATAGTGTCTAAAAAGTCTTTGCAAAGAGCCAACCTAAACAGGCAGACAGAGAGAGCCAAACAAAAGTTAGAAGAAGCATATTCCACGGAAAGCAATCGTAAGTGCAAAGGCCCCAGACAGCGGGGCAATGTGAGGAGATTTTCATGAGGCAGATAGTGTTCCCTGCACTAACACATCTTGAATTCTGCTTATACTAATGAACGTATGCGCTGACTTGAAAGGCAACTTTGACTTTGACCACCAGCAATTCTTGGGCACTCTTCTTCTAAGCCCAAGCATAGATATTTAACTTAACAAATCTGGAAATACCCCCAGGTAACAGTATAGAGTTATTTTCTTCACCACCTGTTTTTATTTAAGCATATCTCTTAAGATATTCCTCTGTCTAAGCAATATAAAAAAAAATCAGAACAAGCACACTGAATTTGTACCTCTAACCATATGAATACTATCCCCAAGACTGGGTTTCAGTTTTCTCTAAGTCATTCATTAATTAGTACCTGGTTAAAATGAGCATTCTCATTCAGGAAAATGGAGGGAGAGCTAGGACTTTATTTCTGTCGAACTTTCAGGTAACATCTCAGTCTTCAATGGACTTTCATTAACAAGACCTCGGCAAGCATGAATCTGAACCTCTCTAACCTAAGAGCATTTAGATTTTTACTGCTTGTCAGAGTGGGGCTCTGGGCAGTGGCACAGATGGTCTGCCTCTTCATCTGGCTCTAGTCGTGGTAATTAAGTTAAATAACATATGTGAAAACACTTCACAGATACTAAGTGCACAATTAATATTATTTTTAGCTGGTGGAAATGTAACTGCCTCAAATAAAAAACTGAATTACTCGGGACGGCACTATTAAAATCGTGCCTTAGTAAAGGAAGTTCTCAGGCTCACTGGACTTCTCCACCTTTATGTACCAAGTGGGATCAGCTAACATATGGTGCACTTTCTTTGTGTTCAGCATTCTGCTAAATGATAGGGGAGCAGAAGTAGTAAGACAGGGGCGTTTCTGCCCTCAAGGATCTCCAATACAGCTGAAAAACCAGGAAAAATAATCCGAGAGAGCATAATTACCTGCTAATTAACATGATAGTACATTTATTACTACAGAGAATCAGAAGCAAATGAGAAGAGGGAGATCTTCTGCCTCCCTCTTCCATAGCTGACTGTCGGCAGCCGTGAACTGAGCAATGATGTCCATATAAATTGCAGGTAGCATCTGATTCTGCATCCCTGTATGGGTTCTGTACTGGGGGCAGGAGCACTCTTTGCCATCATGCTTTACTCTGTACACAACAATGTCTGGGGGAAAAGATGAGCAAGTGCATCCCTCAGTGACCAGAGAGACTTACCACCAAAGGCAATGGAAGAAGCTTGGGATTCTCAAATAGAGATGTTTAGAGAAAAGGGTATATCTGTATAAAAATTTAATACTCTATTCATTGCTTTCTTCTCCCTTCCTAGCACCATCCAGTTTCTAACACATGACTGATCTCAGGGAAATTTCTATTTCAGTGTTAAATATCTCAAGAATTCTTTTAGGAAAAAGGGAGGCGGGAGCGGGGTGAGAGGCAGTTCTCTTTTGGCATCTTTACCATCTTTGCTTGATAATTATCCAAATGGGAATTGGTTTTGTTCCAAGTGTGAGTAAACCTCTATAGTGTCGGAATTATGTAAAAAGGTGTGATCTTTCCTTTTCACTTATTGGTTGATAGAAAATTTGCATTTCTAGTAATCTTTTGTGATTTGGGCACATATGTTTGGGAATGCACTCAGCCACCCATTCACCCTCAAATTGTCAGAGATCTAGCTAGTTCTAAAATGTAGTTTTGATTTGAATATTATCACATATTTCACTGATAATACTTACATTTCTTTTGCTTAATTGAATGTGGAATAGTCAAGAAAGCCTTCATAACACAGATAGATCTTGGACCAAGTCCTAAAAGTGTATATGTTTTCAGGAACTAAATTAGACGAGGAGATATGAGAAGAGTTCATGTAGGTAAGCGACCCTAAAGTGGAAAAAGATTTCTAATTAAAAGGAATATTATCCATTATTAAATGCAGAATAAGTCTTAGAATAAATGAAGCTACAGAGGAGATGGTTTTAATTGCTTAGCTATAATTGAACTCCAAGCAGGAAAATCAGACCTATGCATTTCAGTTTCAGAAAGTCCCATGAATTGTTCTTTATAGAACAATGGAATTGATTTTATGGAAATGAATTTATTGGGAGATATTTAGACATAAAGTGGTATGGATATAAGGTAAAGTTGAAACTAGAAGATAATACTATAAAGAAGTCAATTACTCCATACCTGTAGCTATTTCATACACCCATACACAAGCTGTTATTGTGATGGCATACTCTACTTGGGAATATCCAGCAATTTTATGGATACACGTATCTTCTTTTCCATTGTTCTATATGGAAAGTTCCCTAAAGTCATACATTTTTATTCCCTCAACAGACAACCCTAGCAAATACTCATGACTGAGGCTGAAATAGCATTGACAACTCAATTCTAATGATAAGAAATTAATTAATGTTCTAAGAATGAATATCTATATGTTTTTGAAGGACACACAGCAAAAAGTAGACCATAATGCATTCACAGCATCCAATCTCTCATTAATGGAAGCTTCTCTGCAAGAATATTCTTTTATTTGATTAGTGTGTATATGTGTGTACTATTTAAGTATACTCATGGATTAACAAAGATATACAGTGTACAATATACAAAAAATGAGAGACTTTGGCATGCTTGGTTGTAATTAAGGCTTCAGATAACCCCTACACTTAAGGCTCAGAGATCTATGCAGAAGAGGATGTGGAAAGATTATAAGAGCCAAAGATGGTGGGTGATTCCTAATAAAAGTACTCTCAAGACACAATGGGACTGATGGACATACAAAGTCACAGAGACTGTGGTAGCATGCACAGAATCCACAAATATTTAAGATCGGATCTCGGAACTGAGACAGGGAAGTGAACATGGAATCCCACCCCTAACCAAGTAACTCCTTGCAATTGATCTTTGCTGAGAAGGGGAAAATCAGTTTTCTCCAATCGAGTATCAGTGGGTATATTAACCACACTTCAAGGAAGGCCCATGTCCAGATATATTTGACAATAATAAAATATGCAGCTCATGTTGCTTGGGATTTTATGTGTGTGTGTATGTGTGTGTGTGTGTGTGTGTGTGTGTGTGTGTACTTTTGATTTTGTTAAATTGTTTTGAGAATTTTTTGTTATTTATTTGTCTTACTGTTTTTTGTTTTGCTTTATTGTGTTTCATTGAAAGAGACTGAAAGAACATAAAGTTGATTGGGTAGGGACTTGAGAAGTATCTATGATAAGTGTGTGTAGGACAAAATCATGATTATGTTACATCATATTAAAAACTTTTTTTAAATTAAAAATTATATTCATATTTCACAGTTTACCTACCACAGACAAATTATTAATAAAGTGTAGACTCCTGAACTAATGTAATTTTACTTTCACATCTGGGAAATCTAATCTTGCTTCACTTTCAGCAAACATCAGCTAGACTCAGACTCACTGTCTTACAAGAACTTACATTACGAATACGCTGCCTAATTGTTTGAAATGCTTAACTCTTTCTGCTTCTCTCTTAAAGCTCTAACATAAGAATTTGATCATTTTTGAGTTCTTTGTGTATATTGGATATTAGCCCTCTATTGGATGTAGTATTGATAAAGATCTTTTTCCAATCTGTTGGTTATCATTTTGTCCTATTGACAGTGTCCTTTGCCTTACAGAAGCTTTGCAATTTTATGAGGTCCCATTTGTCGATTCTTGGTTTTAGAGCATAAGCCATTGGTGTTCTGTTCAGGAAATTTTCCCCTGTGCTCATGTGTTGAAGGCTCTTCCCCCACTTTCTTTTCTATTAGTTTCAGTGTATCTGGTTTTATGTGGAGGTTCTTAATCCATTTGGACTTGAGCTTTCTACAAGGAGATAAGAAAGGATCGATGTGCATTCTTCTACATGATGAATGCCAGTTGAACCAGCACCATTTGGTGAAAATGCTGTCTTTTCTCCACTGTATGGTTTTAGCTCCTTTAGATCTTTGTCAAAGATCAAGTGACCATAGGTGTGTGGGTTCATTTCTGGGTCTTCAATTCTATTCCACTGATCTACCTGCTTGTCTCTGTACTAATACCATGCAGTTTTTATCACAATTGCTCCGTAATACAGCTTGCGGTCAGGGATGATGATTCTGCCAGAAGTTCTTTTGTTGTTGAGAATAGTTTTCTCTATTCTGGGTTTGTTTTTTTTTTTTTTTTTTTTTGTTATTCCAAATAAATTTGCAAATTGCTCTAACTCCACAGAATCAAATAACCCTAATAAAAAATGTTGTACAGAGCTAAACAAAGAATTTTCAACTGAGCAATATTGAATGGTCAAGAAGCACCTAAAGAAATGTCCAACACCCTTAGTCATCAGGGAAATGCAAATCAAAACAACCCTGAAATTCTACCTCACACCAGTCAGAATGGCTAAAATCAAAAACTCATGTAACAGCAGGTGCTTGTGAGAATGTGAAGAAAGAGGAACACTCCTCCATTGTTGGTGGGATTGCAAGCTGGTACAACCACTCTGGAAATCAGTTTGATGGTTCCTCAGAAAATTGGACATATGCTAGGGCCAGGAAGCAGGAGAGGGTGGGTTAGTGAGCAGGGGGAAGAGGGAGGGAACAGGGTTTTCTTTTCTTTTCTTTCTTTTCTTTTTTTCATTTTTTTTAGGAGGGGAAACTGGGGAAAGAGATATCATATGACATGCAAATAAAGAAAATATCTAATAAAATAATATACAATGAAAAAATAGAAAAAATGGACATATTATTACCTTTGGACCCAGCTATACAACTCCTGGGCATATACCCAAAATATAACAACATATAACAAGGATACATGTTCCACTATGTTCATAGCAGCCTTATTTATAATAGCCAGAAGCTGGAAACAACCCAGATGTTCTGCAACAGAGGAAATGTGGTACATTTACACAATAGAGTACTATTCAGCTATTATAACCAATCACTTCATGAAATTCTTAGGCAAATGGATGGAACTAGAAAATATGATCCTGAGTAAGGTTACTCAATCCCAAAAGAACACATATGGTGTGCACTAACTGATAAGTGTATATTAACCCCCAAAATAGGAATACCCAAGATACAATTCACAGACCACATGAAGCTCAAAAAAAAGAAAGACCAAAGTATGTATACTTCAGTCCTTCTTAGAAGGGAGAACAAAATACTCAAGGAAGGAAGTACAGGGACAAAGTGTGGGGCAGAGACTAAAGGAAAGGCCATCCACAAAGTGACTCGCCTGGGGATCCATCCCATATACAGTCACCAAATCCAGACACTATTGTGGATGCCAAGAAATACTTGCTGACAGGATCCTGATACAGCTCTCTCCTGAGAGGCTCTGTCAGAGCCTGACAAATACAGAGGCAGATGCTCACAGCCAACCATTGGACTTAGCACAGGGTCCCCAATGGAAGAGAAAGGACTGAAGGATCTGAAGGGGTTTATAACCCCAGAGGAAGAACAACAATATCAACCAACCAGATCCCCCAGAGCTCCCAGAGACTAAACCACCTACCAAAGAGTACACATGGAGTGGCCTGTCCAGTGTCTCCACCGGGCAGTGAGGAAATAATAAAGGGAGTGGGAAAACCCATATCCCGCCAGAGCTCCAGTACTCTAGCAGGGAGATGTGGGAGGCCGCCTGCACTCTCCACACCACTAGAGTGGGCATCTGGCTGTCCATATCCCTGTTCACGGGGGTAGTGAAAAGGGGACAATCTCGGGGGTCTCTGGGACTCACAGAGGCCGCGGATGACAGATTCTAGCCCCTGGGCATCACAAGATGTTGCTGGATACCACAAAAGAGCTGAGAATGAATTGGGAGCCCTGGAGCAGCTCAGTCCACCCCAGGGCCAAAGGGAGAAAGGGAGCTGGCAAGGGAAGCAGCTGCCTGGTGGTTCTGGAGCGAGCGGGCATTGGGTAATAGTTTTTGGTCCCGTCTCACAGCCGAGAATGCTGGGCCAACACGATGAGTCTACGTAAAAGAGGGCAATTCATGGTCTTAAGGTGTTTTATTTTAGAAAGGAGAGAGGGAGAGAAGATAGAAATGCAGAGGCTGGCCATGGTTTGAGAGAGGGGAAAGGAAAGAGGGAATAAGAGATGAGAGTAAAAAAAAAGAATAAGAGGTTGAGATAGAAGAGAGAGAGAGGAGGAGGAGGCTAATAGTCCCTTATATGGTGAGCTGGGCTACCTTCCTGTTTCCAGGGGCGGGGGATATCTGGCTGTGGTCAATTGACTGGGGGTGAGTCCAGCCAGAATACTGGGAGCTGGGGCATTGTCTAGCCACAGGATACTGGAGGGACGGCTCGTGGTGTCAGCAGTCTTATGTATTGGGAACATAACTTTACTGTTATGTCCCTAACTGGGTCTCCGGAAGTAAGCCTTGCTTGACCAAGAACTCAGACTGCTTTTCACTGTACAATAGTGACCCATGACTCCAGCCAAATATGTAGCAGAGGATGGCCTTGTTGGTCATCAATGGGAAGAGAGGCCCTTGGTCTTATGAAGGCTCAATGGCCCAGTGTAGGGGAATGCCAAGGCGGGGAGGCAGAAGTGGGTGAGTGGGTAGGGAAGAACCCTCATAGAAGGAGGGGGGAGGGAGGATGGGATAGGGGATTTCTGGAAGGGGGAAGAACAGAAAAGTGGATAACATTTGAAATGTAAATTTTTTAAAAATCCAATAAAAATAAAAATAAAAGTAAATCAAAAAATAAAAATAAAAGAATTTGATCATTTTTTATTCACCACATAGTCTTCAGGAGGGCTTATTCCAACCTGTTCTTTTGTTTCAAATTCCCTGGCTTAGTCCTTCCTCTCCTCTAAGTCTCTTCATTACCATAAGAACAAGTCACCTTTTACAAAATAAACGATATTCTTGTTGCTTTCCTCTTCCTTAATCACTATCTCCTATTGACAAGTACATCTCTTGGGATTCTTCTTCACTTGTCTTCTTCTGAGCCGCACCCTGGCATTTGAGCCTGTATGTAGACGTTTCACCCAGCTCTGTCCTTATGCTCTGTATATTTACAACATGTAATCAGACCTCTGTAATTATATCTCTGTGACTCTCCTCCATTTGGAATTTCTTAAGGAAAGAAACACTTTGTATTTATAGGATATAATTAACTAGTTGGAAAATAATTGGCGATCGATTAATTTTGCTGATTAAATGAATATCAGTTATTTCTAAAGACATTACTACTATAAATATTAATAGAGATAGTATCTACCCTCTAGGTAAGTGGTCCTCAACCTGGGTGTCATAATCCCTTTTGGCAATTGTATACCTTATTATCCTTCACATAACATATTTACATTATGATTCATAACAGTAGCAAAATTACAGTTATGCAGTAGTAATGAAATGATTCTATGGTTGAGGTCATTACAACATGAGGAACTATATTGGAAGGTAGCAACATTAGGAATGTTGAGAAGTATTTTCTCTCTTTCTTGTGATACTTTCAATACAGAAGTAACACACTTCTTCTAGAAGTTATGTCTCGAGTGTCCCATGAAAAGTTATACAAGATACCTTACCTATGTGTGAATTTTCTCAGGAAGCTCTCAAATAGTCTGTGAACAAATACCAGTCCCTCAAAATAACCTGCACACTTAACAGCATAAGTAAGTAGATGAGAATCCCAGTAACATACATCTCTGGAGATCCCACAGAGTCATCATAGTAAATGAAAATGAAGCCTTATATTGAATTTTCCTTGATTAGAGTTTTAATTCTGATAATCACTAGATGAAAAGAGCTAAATTCTTCTGTTTTAGTTATCACCTCTTTAAAATATGACAGTAATAGTAATGATAATAATAATATCTAAGTCCCAAATTTGTTTTATTCAGAAACTTACAATGTCATCAGAGTCATCCGTTAGTATGGGAACAGGGAGCAATGGTACAACAACAATTATCAGCCTGCAAAACAGGGTTGAAAACCCATCAGCTCTAAAAAGCAAGCAAGCAAGGTAGCTAGATACAATACGTACAAGCATACATGCAAACACATATGCATACATACAGAGATAGATATGCATTCAATGATTTCAATGCAGCAATTATACACATGATCAATGAACTAAAGGAAGAAAGGAACCAATGCCTGAAAGAGGACTACAAAAGCACAAATGGTTGAAGGAAATAATGAAAATAATTCAAGATACAAACAAGGAAATTAATACAAATAGAGAATCGCTGAAGAATGGTCAAGATGAGATAAAACTTGAAATGAAACAAACACTGATGTCAAATAGGAAGTGATTGGACCTTTAGATGGTGGGACTCAGAGGGAAAAAATGAATGGAGATGTGTCCACTAAGGGATTGCTGGGATTGATGGAACCTAAGACCCTTGCTATGTATTGCTTTGTTTTCTAGTTGCATCATTTCAACAGACTGCTCTGCTATATGTTCTTCACCAAAATATGGTACAGTACCACAGGCCCAGAAGCAATAGGGTAAAGTAACTCTCCACTGAAACATCTGAAATTGTGAGTCAAATAAACCATTCTTTTTTATAAATTGATGTGTGTCAGATATTTGTTAAATAAGAAACTACCTGACATCCTTTCAAACATCTGGAGGTGGGCAGTAACACCGTAAAGCTTATAGCACCACTGGGGAGTTGGGCTTCCATACTTAGATGCTACACCTTCCTTATTAGAGACATCAAATGCTAAAATGACTGCAGAGTTACACAATTATTCCCAAATGCTAGCCAATGGAAAAGATGCAAAAAATGTGGATGCTTTCCAGATACTTCGCAGTACACTGAGTTATAACCCTGATCCAATACAAGAGTCTCAAAGATATCTGTTCAATTTTGACTAGTTAAAAATAGGCTCACAGTGAGGATAACTATGATTTGAGTGATGTGTGATACGTACCAAGACTGTCAAAAAAATGATGCTAGCTCAGATTACAATCTGCAAGAAAACATTATCATTTTTAGCTTAAAATTTTAAATGTTAAAATTTAACAGTATAAAATGCAATCCAATTAAAAATTGGGTAAAAGATAGAAAATTCTTCTCCAAGGAAAATGTGCAGATGGCAAATAAACATATGAAAATATGCTCACTGTCGCTGTCATTAAGAAAATGCAAATTAAGCCAAGGGTATGGCACAGCACACCTATTAGAACAGCTAATTTCCAAACAGTGTGATAGGATATTCCTCTGTAGACACTCTCACCTACTGCTATGGGAATGCAGATAGTACAGCCATGGTACTGTACAGGAAGACAACATAGCAATTTCTTGTAAAATTTCTCGGATTCTTACAATCTAGTAATCATGTTCGTAGAGCACCCAACAGGTTTGAAAATGTATGCGCATTCAAAATTCGGAGAAAGTTTATAACTGAAAGCAAGAAGGGACTAAATGCCCTTCAATAGGTTAATGGATAAACAAAGTGTGTTACTCACATGCAATGACTAGCACATAGAATTTAAATGATAGAGCCATGCAAAAAATGAAACGAATCCTAGCATTTATGGTGAAAAAGTCAGTCAGAGGAAACTCTGTGTGAATTCATGTATATGGCACTCTGAGAAACTGTTGTACATGGGAGGTAGCTGGGCAGTTGCTAGAACTTCTTGGTGGCAAGAAAAAGAAAATCATAAATGAAGCACAGACAACTTTTAAGGGTAATGAAACCATTCTTTATAACTTTTTAACAACAGATATCAGATACCAGATATTAAAAAATACAGAAATGCACAGTACAAATATCAAAATATAATGAGCATTAATGTAAAGGAGTAATGGTTTTAAAAGTTGAAGAGCTTGAAGATGGTATGTATAAAACAGCATGCTGCTGTATAGTAAATCCACAAAGCAACAACTCTGAGGGAAAGTTAGGAAAAGGCACTGGACTAAGCCATTCATGAATGTTCAGGACTGGAGGAAATGAAGGTTGAGATGTGCTGCCCTACTTGATCACCTTTCCCACTAAGTTAGCAGCAGCTAACTCACTGCACATGTGCCCTGGTGGCCAATAGCTTAGAAAATAACAGCAGCTGGTACAAGCTAGCTTCATGTTGTTGGAACAGGACATTGCTTCAGGGAAGAGCATACATTACAGCATATGGTGATGAACAGGAACTTACCCATAGCATCAAAAGTTTCCGGTATTACGTATAGAGACATTTGTCAATAGATGTGTTTAGACACAGTTACTCCCTCACTGTTGGCTGAGAGAGCCTCGATGCAGTGGAGATCCAGTGTTAATGAGGACATTTGACATCTAGTTTCTGATTTCTAACATTGTCATTCCAAAACCTTGAAATAATAGTTATTCTAGTACTGAAAAAAATGCACAATGTAAGCCTGTAATATCCTGCCAGAAATGTGAAAAAGTATTCAAAGATATCAGCAGCACAGGAGGAATGTGTTAAATGCTTATATGAACAAACTGAAAATGCTCACAAGGACTGTGGCCAAAAAGTATTGTATAAAGACATAAGATAATATCATAGCTTCTGTGTGTATGTGTATAAACACACACACATACACACCCATACACATATACACCCATACACATACACATACACACACACGCATATGGAGAGAGAGAGAGAGAGAGAAAGAAAAACAAAAAGCGGGAGTCCACTCGAACAAGAACCAATCAATCAAAGACAGAAAAATTCTTAACAGCTAATAAATTAGGCAAGCATATCCTTAGTTCAGTAGCCAGGGCAGAGCTAAGGCAAGAAGTTTTTAATCAAATAATGGAATTCTTTTAACAATGCATCAGTGAAAATTCATTAGTGAGTATATTGATAAGTATAGCATAATAATAATAATAATAATAATAATAATAATAATAAATGAATTATATAGTAATGATATTATATTAAGCATATGTAACTTTAAAGCAACTTAAAATGAAAGATTATTTTTAATAAATTGCAGATTTAAACTAATTATATCTCAAAGTAATTTAAATCTATAGACCACTAACAGTGAAATAATTTTGGGTCATCTGTATATTCATGACATTTATCAGAGCATCAGACTATCCCAGATGGATTCCTGGGAAGCTTATTATTTTCTAGTTAAAATTCGGGAGAAGTTTTCAATAAGAAATTGAGTTGCCAACCACAGAGAGAATCAGAATTGGAGGTGGCCAGAAAAATTTGGTCAAATAGTCCAAAGGTTTGAGGTTAACTTTACCAGCGCTCATGTCTGATCTTACCACATGAAGTGTAATGGTTTCCATTATTGTTGGTCCAGGTGTGACCGCTCATATAAGAATATTTGTTACAGCTCATAATGGTAATTAAAAAAAAATAATTGAACCATTCTTGTGTTAGAATGGTGTGCAGCAGAGCAAATGAATAATTTAAGAATATCGTGAAAGTTTAGTTTATGATTTTATAAAGAATCATACAAATGAAATATTGAGAACGAAGGAAGCTGAGAGACAAATCATCAACTGGTTGTCTCTGCTGCTGATCCTCCATGAAATGTTGATGATTGAGAAAGGACAGCTGTCTACTTACCAAAGAATCTCAGATGCCAGAAAAATACATTTTGAACATGCTTGTTCCATGAAAGAGATCAAAACATTCTTTTCTCCTAAGCACACATGTACTTGTGATAATGTGAAATGTGAATGTTAAAATCACAAGGTTCATCTCAGGATATTTTTCTGATTATTGTTTTGAAATACTATTTATTATTTGTGTTATGATTTATTTATATTTATGCATGTGTGGATGCATGCACATGTGTACAGATAGATGTCTATGGAGACAAGAAAATGGTATCAGATTCCCCTGGAGCAGGAGTTTCAGGTGGCTGTGGGTACTATAAACCAAATTCTAGAATTCTGGTCCTCTGCAAGAATACTAAGAGCTCTTAACAGCTGAGCCATCTCTTGAATCTATTGCAGGATATTTTTCTGTACTAGGCCCTTGAGTGCAAAATGTTTCTATGTAATGTGAGATAAGGACCACGATGAATGTGTTCTAACATAATTTATATCTTATACTCTTGTATTAAATGCATGCTATCCTACCCAGTCTTCCAAAAACAATTGAATGGAAGTCTATTTTAAATGTAGAGTTACTGTGCTAGACAAATTACTCATCTTTTAGTGACAGCTATTCAAATATTCTAAACTACTCAATGTCATCTACAAACTTAAGTAAAATCTTGTAGAATTGAATCCAACAAATACATTAGTTAGACTAGAATGATGGAAAATGCCCAGACACACAGAAGTAATGAATACAAGTTGTCAGATGAAAACCTAGAACTAGAGTCAAACATAGAGGGCAAGCCATGGCTAAAAACAGCTAAGGCTTCAGGCGAGTCTGCATTCAAGAGATTAAAACAATGAGATAACACAATGTCAAGATTACAATGAAAGGGAGAAGATTTGTAATCGAGGATCAGCTCTATGTATTTACTTTTCTTTTCCTTCTTCTGTTTTTTGTTTTGTTTGAGACACCATTTTAGAATATAGCCCAGGCTGCCTCAGTCTCACTAATTATGAAAAAAATCCTCAGTAAAAAGGCTTGCAACCCAAATGTAGACACAAATAAAAATTGTCATCCACTTGGAACAAGTTGGTTCCATTCCACTGATGCAAAGGTGCTTAAACATATGTAAGTGTAATAAATCATGTAGATTAACTTAAACAAAAACTATATGGTCACTTCAAAAGACACAGGAAAACCTTCGACAAAAACAAATTGCCGTCATAATAATGTCCTTAACAGAGTAGGGCTAAAAGGTACACATCCCACCATAATTAAAACTATATGTGCAACACTGAAGGCAACTTCATCTTAAAAGGAGAAAAACATGAATCAATCCCACTGCGATGAAGACCAAGAAAGGCTGTCTACTATCCCTCGTCCATTTCAAGATGGTATTCGCAGTACTTACTATACGAAACACTATGAATAAGAGGAGGAAATTTAAACCATCCAAATAGGAAAATAAGTTAAACTTCTACTCATTGCAAATAATATTTATGAGATTTCTTTCTTTCTTTTTATTAGATATTTTCTTTATTTACATGTCAAATGGTATCTCCTTTCCTGGTTTCCCCTCCGAATAAAATAAAACAAAATAAAAACCCTATTCCCTCCCCCACCTGCTCACCAACCCACCCTCTCCTCCTTCCTGGCCCTGGCATCCTCCTACACTGGGGCATAGAACCTTCTCAGGACTAGTTAATAATAATAAGAGATTTAATAATCTCAAATCATCTTCCAGAGAATTTGTGAAAATATTCAACAATTTCAGCAATACAGAATCAGTTTACAAAAATAAATATCTTATCTATAAACCAACACCAAACATACAGAGAAAGAGTTCATGGGCACATTCCCAGACATAACAGTCTCAAGGAAAATAAAACATCTAGAAATAAACTTTTAAAAGGAGTTTTTTAAAAAAAGAACCTCTACAATGCAAATGTTAAATCTCTGAAGAAAGAAATAAAAACAGAAAATGTTTATGACTCACTAGAAGTAATACTGTGAAAATGACCATTCTACCAAAGCTATTTACAGCTTCAATGCAATCAAAATCCCCATCTCAGTCTTAATATGAATAGAGCAATTATCCTAAAATTATGAACTACAAAAGAACTCAATATTCAAAATAATCCTGAGCAAAGAGAACAATGCTGAAAAGATAGTATTCTGACTTCAAGATATATGACAGAGCTACTATAATAAAAAGAATCTGGTACTGACCCCAGATATAGACAAGTAGATCAATGGAACAAACTCAAAGACCCAAACATAAGTAGGTGTAACTAAAGACAAAAATATTGTACAAAGATGACAAAATATACATGAAAGAAAAAACAGCATTTTCCAACAAATATTACTGCGGAAAGCTGGATGTCCACATGCAAAATGAATGAAATTGGATCTGTTATCTATAATTTTGCATAAAAGTTACCTCCAAATGGATCAAAGACCTAAATGGGAAAACTGAAACTGAACGGAATTCTATAAAGAACAAATAAGAACGATGGAGAAATGTGTTTTTAAATGTTCATCATCCCTGGTAAGTGGGGAATACAAATCAAAACAACTTTAGGATTTCAGCTTACCCCAATTAGAACGGCAAAGGTTAAGAAAACAACTGCCAACAAATGCTGGTGAGGATGTGGGAAAAGACAATCTGTAGTTCACTGTTGGTTGGACAGCAAAGTGGTCTAGCAACTGGAAATCAGTGTGGAGAAAGTTCAAAAAGCTAAGGATAAATTTACCATACAATTCAGCTATAACACTCCTTGCCATAAATACAAAGAATTCAACATCCTACTCCACAGGTACTTGCTCAGCTCTATTCACTGCTATTCTATTCACCATAAATAGGAAGTAGAAACAACATAAATGCTCTTCAACTGATGAATGGATAAAGAAGATGTGATCATATATACTATAGAATATTACTCAGATATAAAGAAAAATGACATCATTAAATTTTCTAGGAAATGAATGAAACTAGGAAAAATTATTTTGAGTGAGGTAAAACAGTTCAAAACACAAAATGCATGTTCTTTCTCCTCTGTCTCTCTCTGTCTCTCCCTGTCTCTCTCTGTCTCTGTCTCTCTGTCTCTCTGTCTCTCTCTCTCTGTCTCTCTCTCTCTCTCTCTCTCTCT
>JADRCD010214078.1:0-11903 GCA_019843815.1 Montemys delectorum
AAAAAAAAAAAAAAGAGTGTAGGGAAGCAGACCTTTGTACACACTATTGATAGAAATGTAAACATCTCTACATAGGAGGATGGATAAAAGCCAATCAACATTCAAATGCACAAATCCTTGTTGAATTTTATACCCATCGAGAAAAAGAAACTATTTATTTATTTATTTATTTATTTTTATTTAATTATGGGTTTTTGAGAGAAAAACAAATCTGAACTCTTACTTGGCATCTCTCGTAAAAATAACTTCCAAAAAGTTATGGCAAAATATGAAAAACAAAAATCATAAATCTTTTACAAAAGCTGAAGGGAGCATTTCCGTGTGGTCTTGGGGCTAAAGAAGCACCTTTTTCTAGGCTAAGGCAAAATTAAAAATGATAAAAAAAAAACAAAAACAAAACAAGGGGGTGGAGAGATGGCTCAGCAGATAAGAGCACCGACTGCTCTCCCGAAGGTCGTGAGTTCAAATCCCAGTAACCACATGGTGGCTCACAACCACCCGTAATGAGATCTGACGCCCTCTTCTGGTGTGTGTGAAGACAGCTACAGTGTACTTATTTATAATAGTAAATAGCTCTCTGGGCTGTAGGAAGCAGGGACTGAGCGAGCAGGGTCTACAGGAGGGAGCGGTGCCGACAGAAGTCCTTAAAGTCAATTCCCAACAACCAGATAAAGGCTCATAACTATCTCTACAGCTACAGTGTGTACTCATATACGTAAAATAAATAAATAAATCTTTTTTTAAAAAAAGACAACAAACTCCAAAAGAATTATAACTTGGACTTTCAAAAACTATTTATTTAATGTGCATATGTGTGTAACTGAGTATATGTCTGTGTACCACATGTGTGTAGGTGCCCACAGAGGCCAGAAAAGGGTCCAGGATCCACTAGAACTAACTAGAGTTAAGGATGCTTGTGAGCCTTTTGATGTGGGTGCTGGAACCAAATAGGTCCTCTGTGTTAGGTCTTAGATAGTCCATATATCTAGAAATGAGCCCAGTCTGGACTATATAGAGATTTCTGACTGTTAGATAAAACCAGCATTTCTCAGTTACTTATGAAACCTGTTCCCATCTGCCAGGAAGGAGTCTTTTCCCTTATCTCTAGCTACCACTCTTGCTATTCTCTCTCTCTCTCTCTCTCTCTCTCTCTCTCTCTCTCCCTCCCTCCCTCCCTCCCATGTTATGTCCTCCCACTCTCTCTTATCCTCACCCTTGTTGTCCTCTATCCCATAAGACCCCCTAACAAGAGAGCAGTCATGTGGGCAGTTTCTTTGCTATATCCCTCACATACACTCTGCAGGAACAGCAAGTGCTCTTACCCACTGACCCACCTCTCCTGCCCCAAAGTCGGACATTTAAAAATTAAGGATTAAATAATTGATTTGGGGACATGGTCTCACTGTCTATTCCTGCTATGCATACCAAGCCGGCCTTGAATTCACAAAGGATGATCTGCCTAGCAAGAGCTCGGATGGAAGGCAAAAATAAGATGAATGAAAGAAAAGCCAGCTATCAGGAGAAACTCTTCATGGTGTGGACACCTGAGATGCCATGTGGGCCAGTCAGTTATTGAAAACAGGGACAGGTGAGAGACTAGGAGTTCCACAGCCTCCCTGGTAGGCAGACAAATGGAGAAAGGAGCCAAGGCCAGGTAATAAAGGGGACATCTCCAAGATGATTAACATCTTCCTCGACCTGAGACGAGCCAAAGCCTGGCGACCTTTGTCTCCACTTGCAGGCTCCCCACTGGTCGACAGCCTCAAGGAGTTCAAGACTAGACCAGGACATAGCACACCACAGTTCTGGGCCAATCAATGTAGTTTTCTTCAAACTGACCAACCCTAAATTGAGGGGGAAACTCTACAGAGGCTTGGTTAAGAGCACTGACTGCCCTTCCTGGGTTCAATTCCCAGCACCCACATGGTGGCTCACAACCATCTATAATGGGGATCCGATGCCCTCTTCTGATTTGTGTCTGAAGACAGCGACAGTGTACCCACATACATGAAATAAATAAATAAGTTTAAAAAAAAAAAAAGGTCAGGGCAGTGGTGGCACACGCCTTTAATCCCAACACTTGGGAGGCAGAGGCAGGCAGATTTCTGAGTTCAAGGCCAGCCTGGTCTACAGAGTGAGTTCCAGGGCAGCCAGGGCTACATAGAGAAACCCTGTCTTGAAAAAAACCAAACCAAACCAAAACAAAAACAACAACAAACAAACAATCCCCTAGAATAGAGTGGACTTTTCAGCTCTCAAGCTTCCCCTCCACTTTGCAGAGTCTTTTTCTCTGTGTGTCTTCTGCATGTGCATGTTTCCTTACCCCCAGTAAATATCTTTCTTTTTAAAATATTCATTTATTATATATAACATTTTCCGGATCATTGTAGAAGCCTAGAAAACTCACCAGGAGCTTAAAAATTAGTTTTATTTTCTGCATGGGCAAGGATGCAGCCAGTTGGGGATCTGAACTGAATCTCCAAAGGGAGTTTGTACCACGTTTTTCTGGGATGGGAAAGCAAAGCAAGGGCAATGGGGTGAGCGGTTGCTTGATCAATCATATTTTGACACAAGGGGTTAATGAAGGAAGTTATCCTTGGTGACTGGGCATTATCCAGGTCACTTGATTTCAGGGTCCTTGAGTCAGTTTTTGGAGTCATGTCCCCTCTGGGACTTTGACTTGGAATCTAGAGTGATAAAGGAACAAAGGAGTGTCCAAGCACCACGTAATCAACTGACCCAGGAGACCCAGAATTCAGAAGGATAAGGGAAGAAAGGGTTGGGCAAACTGCACCTAATCAATAAGACTTGTGTGTCTTGGTTTAGGTAACAGGGTAACAGCGTCTTCCCTCTTTACGTCCTTTCCTGGTTAACAGACAAACAGGAAACATCGAAGGAAGCAGGATAGGAGTTGGTTTGCGGGGCCTTGATCCTGCCAGCAAGGTGGAACTTGTTCCTGAGATGGCTGAATGCAGGAAACTACCTCCTAACAATATGAAAGTCCTGTCTTCGGACTCACCAGAAGAGGGTGTCAGATCTCATTACAGATGGTTGTGAGCCACCATGTGGATGCTGGGAGTTGAACTCAGGACCTCTGGAAGAGCCAGTGTTCTTAATAGCTGAGCCTTCTCCCCAGCCCCATAAATACCTTTCTTTTCTTTTCTTTTCTTTTTTTTTTTTAAGATTTATTTATTATTTATTTACTACAATTACAATGTAGCTGTCTTCAGACACCACAAGAAGACGGCGGGTGGTTGTGAGCCACCATGTGGTTGCTGGGATTTGAATTCATGGTCTTTGGAAGAGCAATCGGTGCTTTTACCCGCTGAGCCATCTCACCAGCCCCCATAAATACCTTTCTTAACCTCTGATTCTGTCTGCAGTTTGTGAGATTTCTCTCCTGCTACCTGTTGTGCTTCAGATTGTCTCTGCTTTTTAATGTTTTAACTGGCAGGGAAAATGAAACAGATCAAGACCCCTAGAGTATATTAAGTCCTTCCAAAAAGAATTGACTAATGTCTTAAATAAGCACTTAAAAGAGAAAATATCCAATCTGTCAAAAGCACTTGAGAAAGTATGTAAAATTATTAGTCATTAGAGATGCGAAAATTAAACATTCCAGGAAACACCGCAGCACCCTCTAGGGTCACTAGAGTAACAACAAAAAGCAGGAATACCAAGTCCTGCGGAAGTGGAACTGCCACAGGTCTCCTCTGTGACTCCACAGGAGGCAGAGGGAGTACTTGCCCTCAGCCCCATCTCTCTGAATCTTACAGCCCTTATTATGCCATCCTCCTCCCCTCTGCCCTGGAGGGTTACTCTATTACTCTCACTATGAGAGTCCTGTGTGTTTACAGTTTGGCTCTGTAATTCCACTTCCTTGTTAACGTGATATCAAAAAATTAAAATTGAGGGAGCTGGGGAGATGGATTGGCAGTTAAGAGCACTTTCTGCTCTTCCAGAGGAGCAGAGTTCAGTTCCCAGAACCACCGTTGGGCAACTCACAACTACCTATAATTTCAGCTCAGGGGATCTGATATCTTCTTCTAGTCTCTGTGGAAACACACACACACACACACACACACACACGCACACGCACACGCACATACACACACATATGCACATTCATACACACACAAAGAAAAAAATGTTTTTTAAAGATGAAATTGATCTCTTTGTGCATTTTTAGCTTCCAGCAGCAGAGGGCGCTTGATACTTAAAAAACCATCTGTGCCTTCCATCTGAACTGCCAGGTAAAATAGGCATCTCTCTCTTCTCTTGTTCACAGACCACAGAGTATATTGTCCACAAAAGACATTTTATGTTTCCTGGCCAGTACAGACCTACCTCCAGATGTGACCGGTAATTCTGTTGTTTCCCTGGAAGCTAAACTTCCCTGAGAAGTGAGTGCTTGTACCATTGAGCCCCTGGGGAAAACTCTTAGACCTGCTCTGATTTTTGTTTGTTTGTATCTCTGATTTGTGTGCTGGAAATTTAATCCCCAGTGCAACAGTGTTGAGAGTTGGGTGGGACCTTTGAGAAATCACTAGATATATAGGTCTGTAATCATAGTGCTTGGAAAGCTGAAGCAGGGGGATCAGGAGTTTAAGAATAGCCAGGGCTAGGAGAGACCCCCAATCTCAAAACAAAAATAAGTGATTAGGTGAGCAGGGCAGAACTAATGGGTCATTTTTTTTTTTTAATGGTAGGAATGGGCTAGCTATTGCTGGAATCAATTTCTTAGAAAAATATGTTTGGCTTTTGTGATGGCTATTCTTGGTTGTCAATTTTACTATATCTGGAATGAGTTACAATCCAGAAATGGAGAGCACACCTATGACCTGGATCTTTAGGCAGGAAGACACAAGCTTTTGATCTAGGTCTTAAGGTGAGATGACCTATGTTCTTAATCCAGATCAATGCAGACCTTTAATCCAGATCTTGAGGCTCACCTTTAATCGGGCCCATACCTTCTGCTGGAGGCCTACATAAGGACAATGGGAGAAGGAAGGGTTCAGTCATTCTTCACTTGCTTACACACACTTTGCCAGCACATCTGTCAGAACCTGCTTCTTCAGGATTCCAGCTTATACCGAAGAGCAGCTGAGACACCCAGCCTCCTGGGACTGAGCAGCTACTAGATTTTTGGACTTCCCATTCACAGCTGCCCATTGTTGGGGTAGTTGGACGGCAGACTGTAAGCGATTCCCATAAACTCACTTTATATGTATAGATTCAGTCTATAAATTCCATGACTCTAGAGAGCCCTCACTATAGCGCTCTCTCCTCTTGAACAGAGTTTTCGACTTTTGCCCTATTTCCTCATTCACGGTCTTCAAGCCTCTTTTGTGATGCTTACCACTTGGCCAAAGCTCTTGCTTTGCTTGTCTCTCCTAACCACTTACTTAGACTTTGAACTCCGGTAGTCAGAGAGCATGCCTTCAATCCCAGCACTTGGAAGGCTGAGGCTGGCAGAGGTCTACAGAGTGAGTCCCAGGACACCCAGGGCAAAAAAAAGAAAGAAAGGAAGAAAGAAAGAAAGAAAGACAGAGAGTGAGAGAGAGACACACACACACACAGAGACAGAGACACAGAGAGAGAAATAAAGAAAGGAAAGAAGATTAAAATATCTACATTAGTCAGTTCCTCAATTCTATAATACATATCTAAGATTGTCTACTTATAAAGATAAAAGCTTCATTTGGCTCATGGTTTGGAGGTTCTGATCTTGACCAGCTGGTTCTGTTGCCTTGGGCCTATATTGAGGCAGCCATGGAGGCATGGCAATGGAGTAAATGTACTTATACCTTCGGTGGAGCAGAAAGCAAAAGGAAGAGGCCAGAGTGCCATAATTTCTGAAGACATACCCTGAAGGACTCACAGATCTCCTGATAGGCCCCCTGCTTCCTTAACGCTCCACAGCCTGAAAGTGACATCATATAGGGAACCAAGCTTTGACACATGGGCCTTTGACAATAATTAAAGTCTAAGCTATAGGAATATCCTTATCTGTTAGAGATATATATTGTGATATTTGTCTATTGAAATATTTATGTCTGATGTATTAGTTCTCTAGTTATCCATAATCAGCCTTCAAAACACACTGGCTCGCCAGACAGTGGTGGCACACGTCTTTGATCCCAGCACTCGGGAGGCAGAGGCAGGCAGATCTCTGTATGTTCAAGGCCAACCTGGTCTACAGAGTGAGTTCTAGGACAGTCAGGGCTACACAGGGCTACCTGTCTCAAAACAAACAAACAAAAATCAGCACTGCCTTACCACAATTGTAAATCCTACCAGTGTCCACAGTTTTCACGGGTCAGGAGCTGCCTAGCACAGGCTGCCTTCTGGTCTCCAGCTATTCAGTCCTTCTGATATGAAAAACACGTTTATCACTTCCCAGGATCTCCGACTGGGATGCCTGTCTCATCCCAGTGTGACAGGACAAGACGGGGCAGAGGTTCCTCCATCTTGTACTCTTGTTGAGGCTGTTTCACGTTTAGGTGGGACTTGATCTCCTTGATGGAGAATCCCATGGGAAATTACCAAACTCTGCTCTAGGAACTCAGGGCCAACATGCCTCAACTACTTACCTTCGATTCTGTCAAACTGCCTGCCCTCCCCGCCAGCGCATCTTAGCTTCCTTCCATTAAACTGCTTCCACTGAGAAGCCCCCTGTAGCTGCCAGCAGAGATGCCAGGACATGCTCTTGCCTTCAAAACCACAGGTTCTGACACTCAGGGTTACACTAAGGTCTGGAATGCCTGAGTGTGGTCCTAGCTGGCTGGAATAAAGACTCTCCGGTGGCTATAGTTTATATCTGGCAGGTCATTTCTGGTGGGCTCTGTAACACTAACACCATTTCAAGGGGCAGAAGCTCACAATACACATCATAATTTAAGTTCCTCAAGAAAAGTTCCTGGGCTGGAGAGACGGCTCAGTGGTTAAGAGCACTGTCTGCTCTTCCAGAGGTCCTGAGTTCAATTCCCGGCAACCACATGCTAGCTCCCACCCATCTGCAATGGGATTCATTGCCCTCTTCTATTGTGTATGGAGACGGCTACATTTTATCTATATACATAAAATAAATAAATCTTAAAAAAGAGAACAGTTCCTCAATATGAAAAATCTGAGAACCGAAGAGACCAGTTATGTGGGTGATGGCTTGGTGGGTAAAAGGTCTGATACACAAGCATGAGGTTCAAAAGTCAATACCTCAGAAGCCACAGAAAAAGCTGTGTGTGGTGATGTGTTCTTGTACTCAGAGAGGGGAGACAGAGACAGGAGGAGCCCTAGAGCTCAATGGCCAGCCAGTCTAGACAAATCAGCAAGTTCCAGACTTGGGGAGAGACCATACCTCTAAAAAAAAAAAAAAAAAGAAAAAGAAAAAGAAAAAAAATAGATGGACAGATTAATTGAAGAAGACTGTGTCTGTCTCTGGCCTCCACACGTGTACACATTCATATGCCCACCTTTATGCACACCCACCTTTAAGAAAAGATGGGCTGTCTACCCTGCCCTACACACAGTAATGGAGCAAGCATCTGCTCTTTGGTCTAGATCTGCCTGGTCTAACACAGGATGTGGGAGGTGTATGTGGGGAGACGACATGCTGGGAAGCTTTGCTTCAAAGCAGTGAGTTCTGAGTCCAACAAGACTCCTAGTGTTGGTGTTTGTTTCCACTCTGGGACAAGAGACTGAGGTGCATATTTACATATCAAAGCAAACCTGGCCTCCAGGTTCTCCCAGCATCCTTCAGTCTCTACCTGGCATACCCTGTCCCCAATCCTGAACTTTCCAGCCCAGGAACTGGTCTGCCCTTCCCTCAGAGGCTCTTCTCTATATAATCCAGACATTTGGTCTCCCCCTCTCTCCTTCTCTTCTCTCTCAGAATGCACACACTCTCTCTCTGAGAAATTACTCTGTCAGAAACAGCCTGGCTTTACTGCGGGAAGGTTTTCTTAGTTTTGTTTTATTTTGTTGTGCCTAGGGAACTGTGGAAATTCAAAGTTATTTATTTATTTTTTTAATTTTTAAAATTGTGAATGCATATGAAAGTCGGCATGTGGGGGTACCCACAGCAGCCTTGCCAAATTCAATCTCCTTGGAACTGGAGTCAAAGACAGTTGTGAGCCACCTGGTGTGGGTGCTAGGAATTGAACTCTGGTCCTTTGAAAGAGCAGCACACAATATTAATTGCTAGCCATCTTTCCAACCCCCGTCCTCCCCAAAGATTTCATTTCATGCATCCTACTCCTTCTGAGGTATGAAGAAGATAGAAGTGAAGGAGGCGTGAGAAGGGAAAAGCACCCCTCACTTAAGAATCCAGCAGAGAGAAACTTCAGTGGGACTGATAAAATCAAAGCGGCCGACAGAGACAGTGCTCAACTTCCCTGAAGACATCTCAGGCACAGACGTTGAAAACATCAAGCTGTGTTTGTGCAGGGCCTAGTGTGAGGTGAATATGTGTGAGCTTAGAATCCAGCTTTTCAGCGCTCACCAGCCCATCCTTGGATGCTGACATCTCACAAGGATTTACAAAGGAAATCTGTTGAAATAAGAGAAACTAGCTTGTACTTTCATACTTAATTTCTAAACTTTAATTAATCCTTGAACCTTGTTGCAAATTACTTTAGGGGCAATGCAACTTTTGAAAACACAGAAGTGTGTGTGTGTGTGTGTGTGTGTGTGTGTGTGTGTATACAGACTATGAAGACACTCAAAGGTTCCCTCTCTCCCCTGCCAGAGCAGAAGTGTACTCTTATGTCGACTTAATCAACTCTGTTCTCTTTTTTAAGTTGTTGTTTTGTTTTGTTTTTTCAAGACAGGGTTTCTCTGTGCAACCCAGACTGTCCCAGAACTTGATCTGTAGACCAGGCTGGCCTCAGACTCGGAGATCCATTTGCCTCTGCCTCCTGAGTGCTGGGATAAAAAGTGTGCGCCAACACTACCCAGCTAACTCTGTACTCTTTCACTCTGACTTGCACTGAAATTCTCTTTTTCTACTGAGGCAAGACTTCAAGCATCCCAGGCCAGACTCCTGCTGATTCTGTAACCAAAGATGACTTTGAACTTCTGGTCCTCCCTCCTCCACCTCCCAAGCTGAGACAACTGGTCTACCTCACCATCCCTGGCTCTATGTGCTGCAGAGGATTGGACCTTGAGTCTCATGCATAGCAGGAGAGTGCTCAACTAAGCTCTAGTCCCCTAAAATTCATTCCTGTGTCCTTAGTTAAGGATCCTGCTGTACATGATTGTCCCGGGGTGGGAATTCCTTGGGCTACTAGAGGCATTGCTGAGGTGTGTCCTCGACTGTAGCAGATTTAATCAGCTAGCTTCTTCAGCCAAAGCCAGGACACTTTGTACTAAATGAAAAATCACCGGACAGTGGTGGCACACACCTTTAATCCCAGCACTTGAGAGGTGGAGGCAGGTGGATTTCTGAGTTCGAGGCCAGCCTGGTCTACGAGTGAGTTCCAGGTCAGCCAGGGCTACACAGAGGAAACCCTGTCTAGAAAAAGCCAAAAAAAAAAAAACCAAAAAAACCAAAAAAAACCCAAAAAAACCCAAACAAAAAAACCAAAAACAAAAAAGAAAAGAAAAGTCACCCTTTGAGGACAACTGGTCCTCTAGGAGCTGAACTTGGACTATTATCCCACAGCAAGCTGTCCCTGTGACCAACAAGGAAGGCATACTGTCTTTTACATTGAAAAATGGAAATGAGAAAACAATACTACTTGCTGATTTCACAGACTGCCTCCCACTCTGTGAGGCAGGAGAACACTCTGGAGCACGGGCATCAGGAGGTGAAGATCACTGGGGACCATCCTGATGGCACAGCACCACACATAAGGAGAAAATAATTAGTAACAAGCTAGAACACCTTCTGCCGGGGAGATTTGGTGGAGATACAAAGCCACCATGCCACTTCTGTGTTACAAGGGTTAGGCAAAGGCTGTGTGAGTCTGGCCCAATGGGGCTCTGCCACACATGTCAATGTGACAGACAGGCATATAGTTCGAGAAGTCAGAGAATGGAGATTTAATCAGTTCGGCCACTTTGGGGAGAAGAAAAGAGGTCCCATGACCACCTACTTCTATATCCAGAGGTACCAATAGATACTTTAAATTTAAAGGGAAAGTTAGTCCCTGTGGTGGGATTTGTATAGTTAAGCATTCTTGGTTAAGAGTTAGCCCATATCTCAGTTCTGGAGTAGTTTGTACTGTCATTGCTTGAAGGGAGTAACCCGGCTACTATAATGTGGCTGCTCAGCAGCATAGATAATTGTTCCTTCCCTGTTAGGCTTGCAGATAGATGAGTATATTCTCACTCAGTCCTCACTCCAGGGTAACTGGAGGAGAGAGTGACTCAGCAGGAAGGGCTTACGGAGTCAGAAGAGCCAAAGTAGGGCAAAGTGGAATCAGTGAAAACAGGGATTCAGTTAGACCAGTGGTTCTCAACTTAGGGATTGTGACCTCCTGGGGAGGGTCCCAAATCAGATATCCTGCATATCAGATATTCACGTTGCAATTCATAACGGTAGCAAAATTACAGTTGTAAAGTAGCAATGAAATACTCTATAAAAGGGTGACAGCATCAGAAAGACTGAGAACCACTGGACTACATCTTCCATCACTCCCATCCCTCCGCACTGCCTGCTCTATGTGCTAGATGTTAAGTCTCAAACCCTGGGTCACACGGCTGACGTGCCTAGTTAGCATTATCAAACAAATCGAGCTGTGTTCCAACGTAGAAGCTGTTTCACAGAATTTTATTTTTTCTAGTTTTACAGAACAAAGAAAGTCATGAATCAAAGTGACTTCAAAATAGGTTGGTGGGTATATCAGAGAGGTCAGTATGAGATGGGGGTAGCTGATCTACATACTAGAAAGGCAGGTGCAGCAAGATGGGGTAGCTGTTCCATAGCCCTGAGATGCTATCTAGCGACATTCTTAGCTCTTGGGTCAGCAGAAGCTAGTGTTCTGCTAAATTAATAGTTTCTAAGAGTAATTATTACCATTATTGTCATCATTATCCTCATCGTCACGAGGTATTAGTTCAGATACAGGGTGGGGCAAGGCGTGGCCTGGCTGTTCTAGAAGCTAAAACTAACTCCAGATAAAGTAATGGGCCTCTGAACTTACAACATTCCAATCTCTCCACAGTGCGGAAATTCCAATTTGCCGACATAAAAACTCCTTCCAGGAGTTTTTGTTCACCGCCAGATACAGTTTCTTTTCAGGAATTTTCATTCCCAAACCTCTAGCCTCTGCCCACACATAACACGAACGTGATTACACACAATAATTTAGCAGACAAAAAGTTGCAGAAGGATATACATGGCCTCAATACATAGGAAACGGGCAGTGATGGTCCACGCCTTTAATCTCAGCACTTGGGATGCAAAAGCAGGTAGATCTAGATTGAGTCCAGGCTGGTCTACAGAGTGAGTTCCAGGATAGCAAGGGCTACACAGAGACACTCTGTCTTGAAACAACAAAACATATATTAAAGGAATTAATGATAGCTGGAGAGATGGCTCAGTGGTTAAGAGCACCGACTCCTCTTCCAAAGGTCCCGAGTTCAATTCTGAGCAACCACATTGTGGCTCACAGCCATCTGGAATGGGATTTGGTGCCCTCTTCTCATGTGTCTGAAGACAGCTACAGTGTACCCATATAAGTAAAATAAATACATCCTAAAAAAAAATAGAATTAACAAATAGTATGTAAATTATATAGTTATACAAATACATGTTAGGAGTATAAAATTTATAGAAAAGTAAATAGTATGTCATGATAGTAGTTATTTTCAGGTGGAGAAAGCAGGGATAAAGGGTTGTAGATATGATATATATATATATATATATATATATATATATATATATATATATATATATATAT
>JADRCD010214078.1:16906-46501 GCA_019843815.1 Montemys delectorum
GTCTCTGCAGACAGACTCCTTCCCACAATGCCCATAGGTCCATCAGTTTCTGCAGACACACTTCTCCCACAATGCCCATAGATCCATCAGTTTCTGCAGACACACTTCTCCCACAATGCCCATAGGTCCATCAGTTTCTGCAGACATACTTCTCCCACAATGCCCATAGGTCCATCAGTTTCTGCAGACAGACTCCCACAGGAGTTTTTGTTCACAGCACAGACACAGCTTCTTTTCAGGAATTTTCATTCCCATAACAATCATACCTTATATTTTCTTCTGCGTTCTTTTTATATTCTACAATACATACTAACACACAAACAGACTTTGGGAATTTGGAGTCAAGAGCCTCTTAGGAAGAGGAAAACATTCAAGGATGGGCCCCAGGCAGGGTGAACTTGGTACATTTTAATTTCAGTTATGAAGCCAGTTTGGCTAGGATAGGTGGAAGCCAGGGGACAGGAAGTGGTGAGCGGAAGCTAGGAAGGTAGGTCACAGGGGCCACAGGAAGCCTTGGCCCTGGGTGGATAAATGATCTGTAAAATTTGGATATTGAAGAATGTGATTTTAGGGTTGGAGAGATGGCTCCTCAGATACAGATGCCTGCAGTCAGCTGGTGACCTGATTTAGATCTCAAAGACTCACAGGGTTGGAGGAGAGGACCAGCTCCTTGGAGTTGTCCCCTGATGGTCACACGCCTGGGTTAGCACCTGTATACATAGAAATAAGTAAATGTAATTAAGACTTTTTAAAAGTGTGACCCTGAGGTAGAATGTCTGCCTAGCACATACAAAGGCCTTAGTGACACAAACGTTAATAAACAAATACTCTGACTGCTGTGTGGGATTTGAAGATGGCAGTGAGGTTTGCTTATGAGGGGCTATCAGGGATGATCGAAGAAAAAACAGGACAATTGCTAAGCAGCTCAGAGAAGTCTGCATCTCCTACAAGTATTAAAAAGTTAATTTCTGTTTTCATCTGGAGACAGTATATCTAACAGGCAAACCTATTCAGGTTTCAAACACAGATGAGTCTCAGATGGGGAACCACATTTACTTGCTCAGGTGGCAAGATTCACTCATTCTCTCTCTTATTGACTTCCTCCTCCTCCTCCTCCTCCTCCTCCTCCTCCTCCTCCTCCTCCTCCTCCTCCTCCTCCTCCTCCTTCTGCTTTTTTAAATTTTTGAGACAAGGTCTCTCTGTAGCCCTGGGACTTACAATGTAGACCAGGCTAGCCTAAGAGAGATCTGCTTGCCTCTGCCTCCTGAATGCTGAGATTAAAGGTGGGTACTACTACATCCAGCTTTGACCTTAACATTTAAAGTAAGTTGTTTCGCTTACCTGCAAAATGGAGTTAGAATCCATAATAACTACTGTTGCTCTTTGTTCACAGTTTGGGGACCTTCCTCGGAAGCTTTGGGAAAGAGCCACTTCTAAATTCCCTTCGGGTTGTTGACTGAATGGGTTGTAGGACTGACGTCCCTGTTTCCATGCCAGTGGTGTTACGGGACTGCATGTGCTTGGAAGTCCCTGCACTGTCAAGGCGACCGCAAAACTCTCTGCCACCAGCCACTAAAATCTCTCCTCTTTCAGGTGTTCGCTGTCCTATGATCCCCCTTTGCCACTGAACACAATCGAAGCAGCCTGACTCATTATGTTCAGAGATTCTCGCCAAATGGTGAGAGCTATTATGGGAGGGCCCAGAATACAGACTACCACTGAGTTAAGGAGATGCTTAATCACTGACAGAAAGCTCAGCAAACGACCTACCTGCCTTTTTGGTGGATGTTACCATTGAGCTGAATCCCCAGCCTTGTGACACAAATTTTTTATTTTTCACTTAGATTTTTTGAGACAAAGTCTCATATAGGCCAGGCTGGTCTTTATTACCGATCCTCCTGCCTTCATCCCCTAAGCACCTGGATTATAGGCATAGGAAGCTATGCCTGTCTGTTTAAGTCAATGAATATATTTTTACTAAGAATCTCTTATGTGATAATGGTTACTATTTCAGGTCTGAGGGTTTAGGACATAAATAGTTGGGCCCTAGCTATCAAGCAATTGAAAGCTTGGCTATCAGTCAGAAAAACAACAAATTTATTCTCCCTGTCTATCTTCCTTCCCCCTTCTTTTCTTCCCTCCTTCCTCCTTTCTTCCTTCTTTCCTTCCTCCTTCCCTCTCTCCCTTCCTCCCTCCCTCTGTCCTTTCCTTCCTCCCTTTGTACTGGGGATCAAAGTCAGGGTTTCATTCAAGGCAAATACTTTTCCAGCTTTCTATATCTCCAGCCTCTCCCTCCCTTCTTTTTTTTTTTTATTAGATATTTTCTTTATTTACATGTAAATTTCTCCTTTCCCAGTTTCCCCTCCAAAAAACAAACAAACAAACAAATAAACAAAAACAAGAACAAACCCCTGTTGCCTCCCCCGTCCCCATGCCTGCCACCCCACCCTCTCCCACTTATTGGCCCTGGCATTCCCCTACACTGGGGCACAGAACCTTCACAGGGCCGAGGTCCTTTACTCCTATTGATGATCGAATTTGCAATCCTCTACTATACACATGCTGCCAGAACATTCAGTCCCACCATGTATAGTCCTTGGTTGGTGGTTGGGTCCCTGGGAACTCTGAGGGTACTAGTTAGTTCATATTGTTGTTCTCCTAAGGGGCTGCAAACCCTTCAGCTCCATAGGTCCTTTCTCTAACTCCTTCATTGGGGACCATGTACTCAGTTCAATGAATGGCTGTGAGCCTCTACATCTGTATTAGTCAGGTATTGTCAGAGCCTCTCAGGAGATAGGTATATTTAGGCTGGCTTGTCCTTCCTTCAGTCTCTACTCCATAGTTAATCTCTGCCACTCCTTTCGTGGGTGTTTGGTTCCCCCTTTTAAGAAGGAATGAAATGTCCACCTTTTGGTCTTCCTTGTTCTTAATTTTCTTGTGGTTTGTGGGTTATTCTTCCTGTATTCCAAACTTCTGGGCTAATAACCACTTATCAAAGAATGCATACCATGTGTGTTCTTTTGTGATTGGGTTACCTCACTCAGGATGATATTCTCCAGATTCATCCATTTCCCTAAGAATTTCATAAATTCATTGTTTTTAATAGCTGAATAGTACTCCATTGTGTAGATGTACCACAGTTTCTGTATCCATTCCTCTGTTGAGGGACATCTGGGTTGTTTCCAGTTTCTGGCTATTAATAAATATGGCTGCTATGAACATGGTGGAGCATGTGTCCTTATTACATGTTGGAGCATCGTCTGGGTATATGCCCAGGAGTGGTATAGCTGGGTCCTCTGGTAGAACTATGTCCAATTTCCAGAGGAACCGCCACACTGATTTGCAGAGTGGCCTCTCTTACTTTTTACATTTCTTTTTTCTTTTCTTTTTTTAAAATTATTTTTAAAGACAGGACTTTGTTCTGGGTTGTTCTGGAACTCAACCCAGGTTGTTCCTCAAACATGTAGTAGTTCACCTCATTCCTCGAGCTGGCATTACAGATATTTGCCACCAATTTAGATGCTGAGATGGTAAAACTTGGTAGGAGTCTAGATCAAGAAGAAGGGCTTATAGGTTGCTTTAAGTCAACTGGCTCAAAACAGATGCTCTGAGGAGAGGTTACCCTCATGACCACAGAAATGAGCTGCGTGACTGGAAGGGGAAGGACATTTTGGGAACTAACTGCCGCAGACACCAAAGCTGGAGCTGGGCCAGTTGTGAAATGCAGGAAATGAGGTCACAAGGAAAGCCTGGGGTCAGAGGATCGTTTTGGGGAGGGATGCGAATGGTTTTGTGTTGGGGATTATGACATGAAGTTTTGATGGTAGCAGAAGCATGCGGTGTTACCGATGCCAGCAGCACACATTTAAATTTGGTTTAGAGGGGGGGGAGGGAGGGAGTCTGGGTAGGTGCCATAGCAGTTAAGAGAGCTTGCTGCTTCCTTCCAATAGGAGCTGAGTTCAGTTCCCAGCACCCAAAAGGGCAACCCACAACTCCCTCTCTATGAGGTTCAATACCCTCCTCTGGCTTCCTTGGACACCTTCACACACCTACATACATATATATATATATATATTTCAATCTAAATGGGAAAAAAGGGGGGTAAATGGATGTTTATGTTATATGTACTCAGCACAATTTTAAAAAATAAAAAGAAAAGGTAAGTTGTATGTGATCAGAATAGTGATAATGGGAATTGGGAGCAAGAGGAGAAAATACAGGAGCTGGAGAGATAGCTCAGTGGTTAGGAGCACTGGCTTCTCTCCCAAAGGACCCAGGTTCAATTCCCAGTGCCCATATGACAGCTTACAACTGTCTCTGGCTCCAGTTCTAGGGGATCCAACACCCTTATATCCACATACAGCAGACAAAACACCAGTGCACATTAAACAAAAATAAATAAAATTAGACTCATGTCTGCCTGATCTATATTGTGAGTTCCTAGGACAGCCAAAGCTGCATGGCAGACCCTGTCTCAAAAAATAAAAATAAACAGGAGAAAACACTACGAAGTTTCGAGAGTCCCCTTGGGAGTTGGTCTGACTCAGTTCCACATCTGACAGATGGTTCTCTGATGGTTCGGGATATGTTCACTTTGTGAGTGTTTATTGAGTTTCACACTTACAATTATGTGTGTTTTCTCTTTTCTTTTCTTTTCTTTTCTTTTCTTTTCTTTTCTTTTCTTTTCTCTTCTCTTCTTTTCTTTTTTGAGACAGGGTTTCTCTGTGTAGCCCTGGCTGTCCTGGAACTCACTCTGTAGACCAGGCTGGCCTTGAACTCAGAAATCCACCTGCCTCTGCCTCCCAAGTGCTGGGATCAAAGATGCCACAGCTAGCACGCTTTTTTTTTTTTCAATTAAAAATGTGTGTGTGTGTGTGTGTGTGTGAGTGTGTGTGTGTGAGTGTGTGTGTGAGTGTGTGAGTGTGTGCGTGAGTGTGTGTGTGAGTGTGTGTGAATGTGTGAGTGAGTGTGTGAGTATGTGTGTGTGTGTGTGTGTGTGTAACAGAGAGAGAGAGAGAGAGAGAGAGAGAGAGAGAGAGAGAGAGAGAGAGAGAGAGAGAGGAGAAAGAGAGTAGATGCCAGCTGAGTCCAGTTGGTGCCTGCATGCACATGGGTATGGGGTTGCTTGGGCAACCTATCAGGGGCTCTAACCCTGAGGGAAACTGACTTAGAGACTATCAGACTAGTCAAGAAAACAGGTTTATCTTGGCCTGTGGTTTGGCTTCTGGTGAAAGCCTTGTGCTGTCTTGGGGCAGAGGGGAAGGGGAAAAGAGCTCATGTGGTAGAGATGAAGCAAGAGAGAGCGGAGGAAGTCAAATTCTTGTGATGGATCTGCTGTCGGAATTACTCACCTCCTCCCACAAGAACCAACTCATTCCTACAGGAAGAGCATACGTTCCGGGACTGCAGGTCCTATAGCCTACACATCTCGCAAAGGCCCCACAGCGTTCACATTATTGCACTGGAATTATGATGCAGCACGGGACCTTTAGGGGACACACTACAGCAGTCACTTTATGTGTGGTGGGGAGAACTGACTTTGGGGTCTTGCGAACTTGGGCTAGTGCTTGGCTCTATCATACTTGGTAATTAGTTGACACAGTGCTAGAATCTGCCCTAAGGTTTTCCATTACATATTGTCTTCTCTGTGCTTCTAAAGCAGAAAGCCACAGTTCTTTACAAACTACGGAATTGTTTTTGAAAAATTCAAAATTATATTTATTTAGTGTACGTGTGTGCACTACAGCACAGCTGTCATTTCTGGAGGTCAGGGGACACCTTGTGGGAGTTTGTACTCTCTTTTTTACCTTGTGGGTCTTGGGTTTTAACTCAGATCTTCATGCTTGGCTACAGATATCTTTACAGCAGGACCTTCTTACTGGCCTTTTTTTTGTTGTTGCTGTTGTTATTATAAAAAAAATTGAAGTTTATCTGGTTGACAGTGGTGGAGAATAGTAAGTCCAAGAGCCCTGAGCCAAAATCTGGAGAGGGCTTTGTGCTGTGCCACAATGGGTCCGAAAATGCCACAGGGCGAGGGTAGGGGTGGGGGCTGGGTATAAACTCATGCTTTCTTCAAGCCCATGCTCCTCCTAAGCAACCCACAGCTGTACTGACAAGAATTTTGAACTCTTCTTAAAGATCCCATATCTCAACCCAGTCCCAAGGAGGTTAGAGCACAGTACTGTGGCTGACATTGCTATGCCACAAATGCAGAACCTGGAGTTCAGTGATTGTCTGAGGTTTCACAACAGGAAGTACTAAAGCTGGGATTGAGACCCATGCCGTCTGGACCCCGAGTCCACAGTGCCTAGCGCCAGGTCAGGCAGAATGAATGGCTAAATGCATGTACAAATGAGTGTAGTCCGTCCTCTCTCTGAATGGGTGGGTCTAAACAGGGTGGTGGTGGTGGTGGCAGTGGGGCGGCGGCGACGGCGGCGGCGGCGGTGTGTGTGTGTGTGTGTGTGTGTGTGTGTGTGTGTGTGTGTGTGTGTTTGGTAGCATCTGTAGACTTTTTTTTGTTAGTGATAACTTGCAGGGAGGGTGCTATCTGCACCAGGTGGCTACAGGACAGCTTTCCTTAAAACAATCACGCCATGAACGGGCACTAGAGTGAAGACAGTTGCCAAGGTCGCAGATTCCTTTCCCTTCTCTCTCTCCCCCTCTCTCCTTCTTTCTTTCCCTCCCTCTCTCCTTTCCTCCCTCTCTCCCTCCCTTCCTTTCCTTCCCTCCCTCTCTCCCTTTCTCCTTCCCTCCCCCTCTCTCCTTCCCTCCCTCCCTCTCTCCTTCCCTCCCTCCCTCTCTCCTTCCCTCCTTCCTTTCTTTTCCATTCTTTTCCCTTCCCTCCCTTCTCTTTATTTTTTGAGACAGGGGTTTCATTATGTAGCTCAGGTTGGCCTTGAATTGAAGGCAATGCCCCTGCCTCAGTCTCACTGGCATTGGGATTTACAGGTGTGTCCAACCATATCAAGCTACCTTGTTTTTCTCATTAGAATTCTCAAGTTATGGGTGGGCAGAGGTGGTATACTCCTTTAATCCCATATAGCTCTCTGGAGGCAGAGGCAGTCAGATCTCTGAGTTCAAGGCCAGCCTAGTCTACAGAGAAAGTTCCAGCACATCCAGGCCTACACAGAGAAACTCTGTCTCAGAAAAGAAAAGAAAAGAATTCTCAAGTTACACCCACTGTCCAAGGGATCACTGAACCTTATATTTATGGGACACTTAGTTGCTGTCAAGTATGAGGAAACCAAGAAGATGAGCTAATTCAGGGCAAGAAGCTTGCAGTGGGTGTGCGGTTGAAATCTGAATCCAGATACCTTGAAAGCCCAGCTCATCTGTGCTTCCAGGCCTGGGGTCAGATCTCTCCGACAACACCTTGCAGGTCTCTCAGGCTCCCTGGCTGTCACCTTGGCAACCCCCAGCAGCTTCTCATATTGGGTATCCACTTACAGTAACTTCTCTTCTGGTCCCCTCAACACAACTATTGCTGAGGGAGGACAAAGGTGCTGTCCTGGGCCCTTTGTCTGAACATATTAGGCCACAGGCCACGATTTCCTTTTCATTATTAAGGCCTAACAGTCAAAGCTCACCATTTATTCTGGGGGAAATAGGGAGTAGTTAAGGACACACTTCTTTATTTTCTACTGGACAGTGAATGCCCAAGGGAGAGAAATAAAACCATATTTATCTCAATACTTGACTATGTGTGGTACTTAAAGGGGCCTGGTAAATATGTTCAGTGAGCCGATGAATGTGCTTCAAATGTAGAAGACCTGAAGGCAATGTTTCATCATAGTCTTGACCGGAAGCCCAAGGTCACCTCCAAGCTGTGATCCTAGGCCATGTGCCCGTACGCTAAGGTCAATGACTGGCCAACGTTTCCTTCCAAGTGTCTGTTGTTATCTTCATTTTGCTGCCCTTACAGTCTCTCACAACTATTCAACTCTCTTTGTCTGCAAAAATGGCCAGAGATAATACTAAGCTGGCAGATGTTGCTGTGATCTTTTAAACCGAGATAGGGGGCAGGTCTGCTGTGGGTTGCCAGGCCTCAGACTTGGAGGGTGAGGGGAGATTAAGGGATGGAGGGAAATAGCACAAAGTGTGACAAACTAGTGTGACCCTTAGGGAGAAAGACACAGCTGATCGCCTGGATTCACTCACTGCCCAGCAGTCTAGCTTGATCAGTAAGCCCCAGCCCAAATGATACCCTATTTTACAAAACAAGGTGGATCTGGGCACAGTGAAGCTTGTCTTTAAACCCAGTACTACAGAGGAGAGGCATGAAGATCTCTCTGAGTTCAAGGCCTGGCTGGTCTATATACTGTGTTTCTGGACCCTGTCTCAAAAAAACAAACCAAAGCACACAGAGACAAAACCAAGGAGGATGGCTCCTGAGGTTGATCTCTGGCCTCTACATTCATATGCATACACATGTACATGCGCTAGCAGGTGCTTGAGTGTAGACACATATAGGGAGAAATACCAAAGTAAAAGCCCTGGAAGTTGGTCCTGTTTTGGGTCCCAGTATACTCAGGCAAGACAACATGAACTGTCACAACACTCCATCAAATTCAATTCACTGAGCACCAGCTTATAGCACTTGCCTATAGAGTATTTTATTTCTTCTCTAGCTCACTGTGACACCTAATACTTGGGACATGACAAGGGATTAGGATTTTAGGATTCAGGAAACCCATTGCTAAGGTTCGCTTCCTCCACTGAAAGTGTTTTCGGAGCCTGAAAAAAATTTAAGCTCCTTGATTTTGTCAGATGTCCTGTGTGTAAAGCTGGGGTGGCCATCCATCTCTGGAAGTTGGGGGTGGGGTGAGTGTTGTGATCATAGTCAAGGCAGACCAACAAAATACAACAGTCTTTTGTTGTGGGTGGACTATGGGGGAGCATCAGTGGGTCCAGTGCGCTGACAAGTCTGGAGACCAGTTTGCACGACTTCTCACTCACTGTCCCTAGAGTCCCTTGACACCTAGATGCTCAAGCCTAGCTCACTGAAAAGACGCAACCCCAACCTCCGACCATGGGGCCCTAAAGTTCCGCCCACAAGGCCCTGAAGCCCCGCCCCCACACACTGGGATTCGTAGTTTTTCTGGATAGCCGGCCTCAGTCTCAGCTTCTATTGGTTTCTTTGTACGCCACACTCCGAGGTCGCACCAATCAGGCTGCGCAGGTAGCCCGGGCTCAGGGATCGGTGTTGCCGCAGCTCAATCACAGCGGGGCGGACTCTAGAGGCGGCTGCTCTGAGTCTGCGCGACGCCCGGAATTCCCACGGTTCTGCAGTCGCCGCGGCGATCGCCCGCCCAGGTAATAGGGGACCCCTGGGAGGACCCGCGCCCCACGAGAGGTGACTTACCTGGTTTTGGCTAGGCTTTCCATCCCTCGACCCTTTTTGAGTCATATTTCCCTTCTGAAAGCTCCCAGCCCGAGACTTGTTTGTGTCGCGAGTGTGCTTTGCTGGAACGGCGGGTTGCCCTGGAGGGCGAAACTGAGGCAGCAGGAGGAGTCGGTTTACTGAGGTTTCACAGCCAGACAGCTCTTGGCAGAGTCCCGGGCTTGTTGTTTATGTTTTTAACTTGGACCATTGCACCAGTAGACAGGGGCGATTCCCGATCTGAACAAAAATACCCCGACAGGAATACCCCAAATATTCCTGAGACGAGCTAGTGGGCTTCAAGGAGGCTCACATCCTCCTTGAAAGTGAAAGCTAGCCTGTGTGGTCCCTCCCTGACTCCTTAGGGTTAGGATTATTTTGTGTTAAGTAGACACTAAGGGCTGGAGGATGGAATGTATGTCACATGCTCTGTTTTATAGATGAAAATGAGTGGTCAGGATTTGAGACTCGCCCTGTGGTCTGCAGCTGTATGCCCTGTAGAATATTCTTTACTCTGGGTCTGCAAACCAAATATTTATTGGGCTGTAGTAAGGTAAGCTATTGTTTGCTTTGAGACAGCCTCTTCAAACTCACCATGTAGCCTAGGTTAGTTCTGAATTCAATGACCCTCATGCCTCAGCTTTCTGAAGGCCGGAATTACAGGATTGGGTCACTATGCTGTGTTCTTTGCTAAATTTGAGACGAATTTATTTTGTTGAGGGTAGAGATTGTCCTTTGTGTACAGAGACAACACCCAATCCTCAGTTGGGAGGAACTAGGACTTGGTGTGGAGGGGAGAGAGGGGCGAAGTTGGAGCGATGGAGGTGGGGCAGCAGCTAGCAGATGGAGGAGGGGTGTGCATTACCTGGAGAACAGCAAGGTGAAGCTGTGGACAGTGCTTGGACCTGGAATTGTGGAGCCTGTTTGGAATAAGGGATTACATGTGTGGAGTGAATTGATGCAGGACGATGTCATATGTCTCTCAAATGCCCTTTAGTGGGGTGGGGAATTTAGGTGTTGTCCCGAATACCCAGGGAGCTGCCTTTCGTGCCGATTTCCCTTTGCCTTACAGGGTTTGTAGGTTAGAAAGTGTTAGAGGAGGCCACGCTGAAGACCAGAAGGGCACCAAGGTAACCCCCAGGGGAGTTACAGCAGTGCTAGGAAGAGAGAGAAGATTCCAGACCAGTTAAGGAAGTAGACTACACCATGCCCAGGACGCTGCTTATTGATGGGGATGCATTCTTGGACATGTGTGTCAGTAGTCGATGTTGCTGTGTGTACACTGTGTGTGTGTGTGGGGGGGGCGGTGTTTCACAGGAGCCTGGATGGTGCAGAGAGCCTAGCTCTCTGTGGAGCTGCCAGGTGCGATCAGAGATGGTCCGGTGTGCACAAGAAGAGCAAGGCTGTGGCCTGCAGAGCGTTTTCTATTTATAGTAACTGGAAGGACTCTGTGGAGCCATAGCGAACCAGTGCAGGGTCATGTCCTGCACATAATTATGAGGCTGGCAGCACAGTGGCTTGTTGTCCCCAGCATTGCCAGGGACACCTGAGTAAAGCATTGGGTGACTGCATTGTGACAGCCCCAGGGATAGTAGTGATGGGACATTCTGGCTGTTGCTCTTCTGGGTCCATCATTGTGTATGTGACATGGATGCTGTTAACCCAGAAAACTCAAACAAAACCAAACAAAACACATGTGCCATTTCACAGTGTTGAAGTGAAAACTCTGCTTCTGGAATTTTCCTGTAACTCTTTTGGAGAAATGCTCATTGTTGTTCCTGTTGTTGTTGTTGTTATCTATGTAATCCTGGTTGTCTTGTACCTCACTATATAGACCAGGCTTGACTCAACTCACAGAGATAGGCTTGCCTCTGTCTCCTGAGTGCTGGGATTAAAGGTGTGTACCACATCGGGGCCCCATTGGTTTTTTTGTTTGTTTGTTCTTGTTTTTGTCTTTTATGAGGTAGGCTTTTACTCTGTAGCCCAGACCGACCTTGACTTTGCAATGACTCTCCTCGCTCAGCCTCTAGAATTCTGGGAGTGTAGATTGTGCCAAAACGCTTGGCTCCAGCATTATGATTTTTTTCTGCATTGTTTTACTGTTTGTATGTGTGCCCGTGTGCGAGCATGTGTGTGTACACACCCTGTTGCACGAGTTCCACAGCCCACAGGTGGAGATGAGAGGACAGCTAGCTCCAGGCTAGCTGTCCCGTTTCCTTCTGTCTTTGGGTCGATGGGCTGAGACTGCAGATGCTGGTTCAGTTTTTTTTCACTTGGCTTCTGGGAATCAGCTTATCAGGCTTTCTAGGCTAGTTCCTGTAACCACTGGATCATCTCCATGGCCCTCCAGTGTTAGTTTTTAAACCGCAGAAAGTTGCTTAGTGGATTAGAGTCCGAATCTCAGTTTATGATGAAGTTGTCACGAGCACTGAGGATGTTGAAATCTGAATGATTAAATGAACATGTGATGAGGTTCATTGATTTTCTTTTTTAACCACCCCCTCTGCCCCTAAAAGTCCCATAGTTAGATAATTATGTATTCTTCAAATTTGGGAATGTTAACTTTGATGCTCTCAGATGAAAAGGTAGAAAAAGATGGTATTACTACTTGCTGTAGACCAGTGGTTCTCAACCTGTGGGTCTTAATGCCTTTGGGAGTTGCATATCAGATATCCCGTGTATCAGATATTTACATTGCAATTCATAACAATAGCAAGATTACAGTTATGAAGTAGCAAGGAAATGATTTTATGGTCCGAGATCATCACAACATGGGGACTGTATGAAAGTGCCGCAGCGTTAGGAAGGCTGAGAGCCTCTGCCTTAGGACAGAGTAGCCGCTTGCAAAAGGGTGAATTAAAAAACCCAGCGTCCTAGCATTGGAAAGACAGAGAGTCTGTGAGTTCAAGGCCAGCCTGGTCTACATAGATTTCCAGGACAGTCCAGGCTAGGTAGAGAGAGCCTGTCTCAAAAAAAACCAAACACCCTCTCCCACTATTGCAGTTCTTGGGAATACCATAGATATTTGTGCATAAAGAGAGGGTTTGTGGCAGTGTTTGTGATGTTGCTTATAGTGGTTAGAAAACTAGAAACAGCTTAGCAGTCTGAGAGGAAGAAAGTGTTCACTGGATGTCTGCAGATCTACTTAAGAGTCTAATAAATTAATTGGAAGGACATGCTAATTTAGAGTAATGTATTGTGGGTGGCTAAGAGTGGGACCGCCAGGCAGAGATTCCATCTGTCATGTTTTGTGGTGTTATGGAGGATGAAGAACTAAGATTGTTACAAGATAGTAACAGCTCATAGTTTGGTAATCATGAAGGTGAATGGGACCTAGTGGTTATGTTTACTTTACATCTTTTTGTTTTCTAACACAGGGTTTCTCTGTGTAGCCCTGGTTGTCCTGGAACTCACTCTGTAGGTCAAGCTGGCCTTGAACTCAGAGATCTCCCTGCCTCTGCCTCCCAAGTGCTGGACCTAAAGTGTGAACCACTACCACCTGGCTCTTTTTTTTTTTTTTTTTCCAAGACAGAGTCTCACTATGTAGCTCTGACTGTCCTGGAACAAACTATGTAGACTGGGCTGGTCTTGAACCCATAGATTGGCCTGTCTGCCTCCAGAGTGCTAGAGCTAAAGGTGCCCACCACTACACCGGCCTTAAATTTCTTGAAGTTAAAAAAAAAAAAAAGATACAGTAACTTCAGTACCAGTCTGGTGGACACATGCCTTCAATCCCAGCACTCTGGAGGCAACCAGGCCAATCTCTGATTTCGAGACCAGCCTGGTCTACATTGCGAGTTCTAGGATAGCTACAGCTATGGCTAGGTTGACAGGTCTAAAATCAAACAAAATCAAAATCTGACAAGAGCCTGACTTTCGTTTTTTTTGTTTTTTGTTTTTGTTTTTCGAGACAGGGTTTCTCTGTGTAGTCCTGGTTGTCCTGGTACTCACTCTGTAGACCAGGCTGGCGTCGAACTCAGAAATCCGCCTGCCTCTGCCTCCCAAGTGCTGGGATTAAAGGCGTGTGCCACCACCGCCCAGCAAGAGCCTGACTTCAGGCTAGGTGTGATAGCACACACCTTTAGTCTCAGGAAGAGGCTGGTGGATGCTTTTGAGTTCAGGTTTTTTGTTTGTTTGTTTGTTTTGTTTTGTTTTTAAAAAGTCTAACTTCAGAATTAACATAGTCATTTTTGGAAAAAAGACCACAGAATGTAATGGAACCAAGTTTCAAAAAAATAATAACCTTGGTTTAAATTAATTCATATTTGAACTAGGCATCAAAAATACAAGTGTTAAAAAGCCGTCAATCTTCTACTAGACATGATGTTATTAGATGCCTGAGGCCTCCTACCAACAGCTTGGCTTCTGTTTGCTTATGTTAGAGTCGAGTAGTTTCCGTGATGGTAAAAGAGACTGTCTTTTTGAAAGGCGAAGTTATCACTGTGTACATCTTAAAAACGAGCATTATATTAAGAGCTTTGCTTGGGGGCTGGAGAGATGGCTCAGCGGGTAAGAGCATTGACTGCTTTTCTGAAGGTCCTGAGTTCGAATCCCAGCATCCACATGGTGGCTCACAACCACCTGTAATGATATCTGACGCCCTCTTCCGGTATGTCTGAAGACAGCTACAGTGTACTTATTTAAAATAATAACTAAATCTTTTAAAAAAAAAAAAGAGCTTTGCTTAACTTAGTGACAAAACTTGTTGGTATTACAGCTAGTTCACAGAGTACTCCAAAGTACAGCCATGTCTGTAGACAAGAAATATTGGAGTGTGAAATGTGGGTGGGGGTGGATTAGGAGCAATGGAAAGTCTGTGTAGCCGCCTGTGATGGTCCGTATATGCTTGGCCCAGGGAGTGGCATTAGGAGCTGTGGCCCTGTTGGAGTAAGTTTGTCACTGTGGGCGTGGGCTTTAATGCCCTTAGACTAAGTTGCCTGGAAGCCAGTGTTCTCCTAGCAGCTTTCAGATGTAGAACTCTCATCTCCTCTTGCACCATGCCAGCCTGAATGATACCATGCTCCTGCCTTGATGATAATGGATTGAACCTGTAAGTCAGCCACAAGTAAAGGTTGTCCTAATAAGTGCGGGGCAGTGTGGGGCAGTGGTCTGCTCAGGTAACTTAAGTTCAGTTGAGTATTTGGCTTTGAGTCCTGGACCCCTGCAGGCAATTTCTGCTTGCAGAGGGCGGAAGGGGCTTGGCTATAACTCCTGAGTATTTGGTTCCTGTTTCAGTCACAACCCCTCACAGCTGCCCCTGCAGGAGATGTGTGATCTATCAGGCAGACAATGCCCAAAGCTCCCAGCGTTCTAGCTGGACCCTATACCCAGTCATCTGACCACAAGCTAGACATGCCACGCCCCATACAATATAAGGGACAGTTTGCCCCCTCCTCACTCTCTCACTCTCTCACTCTCTCACTCTCTCACTCTCTTGCTCTCTCACTCTCTGGCTTTGTCTCCTCTCTGCTGTTCCTCTCTTGCACTCTCTCTTTTGCTCTTTGTTCCTCTCTTGCTTTCTTCCTCTTCTTTCTCTCTCTCCTTTCCCTCTTTCTACTTGACCAGCCTATTTTCTTTTTCCTACAATGAAATATCTCATTTATACATTGCCTCATTTTTAACTAACGCACAGTGCAGCCACAGGTCAACACCGGGGAGAGAGAGCCATCGGCCTCAGCAGCAGGTCCCCGCCTGTGGTACAACAAATAAATGTTGCCTTCCTTGGTCATGCTGTCTATTCACAGCAGAAAAACCCTAACTAAGACACCACCCTTTGTTAGAATCATTTGCATGTCTACAGGAGTTATTGGTATGACTCTTATCCACAGGAAATGGGTAGACAGTAATTTTGATGGAACCATAATTAGGTGGCCCTAGAAAGGTTACACAGGCTATAGTCTAGATCTGGCTCATTGCCAATCTCATAGTCTCCTGATGATAAGCTCATCTGGTAAGACATTTTCATTTGAGATAGGATCTAGTTACCTTAGTCTTTAGTAGTAAAGCCAAAAGACATGAGACTTAGAACTTCATTATGTAGCCCTGCTAGAAAGGGAGCAGTGGCCACTGTGTCGAAGAGGGGCCTAGAGAGATTAGGGCTGAGGATGAAGCTCAGCCATGGAGCATTGCCTAGCACTTGAGAGACCGCCCCCCCCCCTCCATTTAATCCCTAGCACCTCAAATCATGTGACATACTGTAACTCTTGGGAGCACTTGGGAGGTGGAGGCAGGAAGTTCTGGAATTTCTTTTGCATGCACTCTGGGAGGGGGACAGTGAGGAGGGGGATTCAAGGTAAGGCTTCTCTGTGTAGCCCTGGTTGTCCTGGAACTCACTCTGTAGACCAGGCTGGCCTTGAACTCAGAATCTGCCTGCGTCTGCCTCCATTTCCCTCTGCCTCTGGAGGGCTGGCTAAGGCTCTGGAATTCTAAGTCACTCTTAGCTACATAGTCAGTCTGAGGCCAACCTGGGCTACCTGAGACTATCTCAAAATACAGCAGAGTACAGTACAATAATTCAAAACAGAAAGCTAACACAACAAAAGAAAGTTCTATTGAGGAAATAGCTCTAGCAGGCCAGATGTAGTTATTCGCACCCAGAATCCTAGGAGTTTAGGAGTTGGAGCAGGTGGATTGTGAGTTCTGGGTCAGTCTTTGCTATATAATGAGACCCCGTGTCAACAAAGCAACAAGACAAGGGGACAGTCCACACCACCTCTTTGTTCACGTCATTAGTGGTCTACAGGATGCCTTCACTTTAACCTACAGAGAGCAGAGCATGATGAGGGCTGGCTTGTTTGGAAATTCTTCAATGGCATTGTCATCTCACTAACTAGCTTCTATGTGTGGCTTTGGCTTGCTGCTCCTGACGCAGTGGTAGCTGGCACTGAGAGGTGACACCTGTGGTGCTGGGGGTGTCATTCCTGGCTTTGAACTTGACAGATGGCCCCATGACCTTCCCTCTGTTACTTATATGCTTTGTGGTGACAATTTAGAATGTTCCCTTTGTCCCACTGTCCCTGGTTGAGTTAAGCCAAGTTGAGTTTTTTGTTTGTTTTGTTTTGTTTTTTTGAGACAGGGTTTTTCTGTCTAGCCCTGGCTGTCCTGGAACTCACTCTGTAGACCAGGCTGGCCTCAAACTCAGAAATCCACCTGCATCTGCCTCCCAAGTGCTGGGATCAAAGGCATGCACACCACTGCCTGACTGAGGTTCATTTTTTTGATGTCGAGTGAAGTTCTTACCTTGACCTTCTGGCCCACCCTGTAGCTGAACAGTGTGAAGGTGGCAATGGCAAAGGTTAGGACGAACCTTTGGCAATTGGGAAAGTTCATGAGGTTTGTCATGTGACTTAGGGAATGTGGTTAAAGGTCTCCATGATGGGGGCACAGAAGAGCTCCCACTAGTGCCTTAAAATAGCATGTGAGAGTGGTCATGCGTGTCCTGGGGGAAGGGCTGAAGATCCACTTGTTTGGGCCCCAAGCTGGAATTGTCAGTGTCTGGTCATGGGACCCACCAGGATTTCCCAGGAGTGGTATTGGTGATGTAGTGTGACAGAGACAGCCCGCTCAGCCAGATTCATGTCACTGATCTGCAAGTTTCTCCCCTTTTCCCAGTCTTGGTTTTCCTCCCTGTCTGAAAGGAGCAATGTGTGTTCGCAGGGGTCATCTCTGAGGTATGAGTCAGCTGTAAGGATGAGTGAGTAGAGGGATCAGGGCAGATCTGTTGGCTACTCCTCCCTAGCAGAACTGTGACACGCATATGAGAGGAGCGGAAGGTGAACCAGATACTGGGTTTATCTGGCTGCTGCAGGGCCGGCTAATCGAGGCGTCTGGACTGGCTGTGTCTGTTTCACTGCTCACAGTCAGTCTGGACATTGTTCCCGGAACAGCCATCTGGGTGTCCTTGGGACTGTGTTCAAGGTTCCCTTGGCTACCACACAGGATGCTCAGGTCCTTCAAGGGAAATGACTAGGCTCATTTGCCTAGAGCCCAGGCTTACCCTCCTGTAACTTTTAACTCCTCGTTGGATGGCTTGAAAACCTAGAACTTTTACAGGTGCTGTGTTAGTTGTCATCCTATTATGCTTCGGAGGTAGTGCCAAGAAAAAGAAAAAAAAAAAGACTATTACAAATTCAGCATAGATGCAACCCCCATGTGCATGCGTGCAGGTGCCTGTGGAGGTCATGAGGCAACTTCTGGTGTTTATCCTTCCAATTTGTCTAAGACAGAGTCTCTGGGGTTCACTTCTGAATAGGCCAGGCTATCACATACCCATGAGCGTCTGCAGATTCTTCCCATGTCACTGTGGGAGTGCAGGGATTACAAGTGAGCACGGCCACACCCAATTTTGACATGGGTTCTGCTGATTCAAATTCCGGTCCTCGTGTGTGTGTGTGTGTGTGTGTGTGTGTGTGTGTGTGTGTGTGTGAAGAGATTGACCCTGAGCTGCCTCCCCAACCCCTGAAGTGTTTTTGATCCAAGCTTGGTAAAATCTGTGGATCGGGTAACTTCGGACATTGAAAGCCATGTGTCTTTTCTTTCTTTCTTTCCCCCCTGAATATGAGCAGAAAGATCACATATCAGTGTCACCTATGGGATGAGTCACTCGAATGCCACTCAAACCAAACTCCGTAGAGACTGATGTATGAACCAGGAACCAGTTTGTTGATTTTAATGGGAGATTATTACAGCTATTCAGGCTGCCCTTGGGACTAGGAGCTCATTCTGTTTCCTAAGGGCAAAGTCAGTCAGTAATCTGGCCCCAGGTCAAACTTGCTACCTCTTGTTGTTTGTTTGTTTTTAATAGATAAGGTTTTATTCTTTTTTGTTTGTTTGTTTGTTTTGTTTTTGTTTTTTGAGACAGAGTTCCTCTGTGTAGCCCTGGCTGTCCTGGAACTCACTCTGTAGACCAGGCTGGCCTCAAACTCAGAAATCCACCTGCTTCTGCCTCCCAAGTGCTGGGATTAAAAAGGCGTGCACCACCACTGCCCGGCGATAAGGTTTTATTCTAACAGCCATGTTCATTTATTTCCATATTGTCCATGGCTGCTTTCATGATACATTGGCAGGGTCAAATGACTATGTTGGAGATGGCCTGGCCTGCAAAATCAAAAATATTTACTGTTTGGCCTTTATAGAAAAACGTTGCTGACCGGATCTTGGGGAATTCTTTCAGGGAGCTGAATGAGTGCAGGGTGAGGAAACTTGCTGGTGGTCATGTGCACCTTCTGTGGTAAGGCCTGTAGAGAGCTCTGGGGACATTTGTTTTTGCTCTTGATTGCCTCATGGGGGCCCCTAATCAGGCCTTCGGGACTGTGGAGGAGCCTCCTGGGTACCTATTAACAGATCAGCAGGTCCTGGCATTGAAACCACCTCAGCAGCTCGCTAACCTCAGCTGTTATATATCATACTGCCCTACACCCTGGTGACCGACAACAGATCTGGGAGCATTTACTGTAGTTACTCCTGTATGACTACTGCAGTCAAACAAAAGAAATAGGAGTTAAAACTGGGTGTGGTGGTAAGTGATGTAATCTTAGCCCTCAGGATACTCACGTATGAGGTAGGGCAGAGGAAGAGGAGGAGGAAGAAGGAGGAAGAGGAGGAAGAGGAAGAGGAGGGAGAGGAGGAAGAGATGGAGGAAAAAGGAACTTTAATTTGCACTGATTGAGGATTTGGTTCTTGAGTTTGAGACATTTGCAGTGGCCAAGCATCTTAATCCCAAGTGCCAGGATGCTGGGCTTAGGACCAAGGGGAATGGGAGTCCATAGGGCTTATGCCACCATCTCTGCATCCCAGGTGCAGCATCTTTGTGCCCAGGAATGCTTTAGAGATGCAGTCTGTACCTAAGGAGATCCTCCTGCGAGCGGATGCATGATGTAGCCTCACGGAGACACCGGATTAGGTGCCCTGGCTTCTTTCCCTTCTCCCTCTCATTGGAGAGTTAGAGTAGAGGATGGAGTTCTTCTCATAGAGACCAACCATGCCTTAGCTTCTGTTTGTTTTCTTGAGAGCGGGAGCCAGGCAGAGCCAGCCCTACAGGCTCCTTCCTGCTGAGTCCTGGGCACCTCTTATCATAGGGTCACAGGCCTGAGTGAGTCATTTCAGAACACCAGAGTCAGGATACAGGGAGAGGCTAATGTCACAAGGTATGATGGCCAGCACATGGCCTTATTACTACCTTGTGTGGTAGAAAGGGTTTTCTTTCTTTTTTTTTTTTTTGTTTTTGTTTTTGTTTTTTTTGTTTGTTTGTTTGTTTTTTTCGAGACAGGGTTTCTCTGTGTAGTCCTGGTTGTCCTGGAACTCACTCTGCAGACCAGGCTGGCCTCAAACTCAAATCTGCCTGCCTCTGCCTCCCAAGCTCTGGGATTAAAGGCGTGCACCACCAGGGGTAGAAAGGGTTTTCAAGGTTTGGCATTAGCAGGTTTGCTGTGGTACTCTGGAAGCTGAGGCGGGAAGATTGCTTGCTAGTTGTTGGAGATAAGCCTGGGAAACACATAGCAAGACATTTGTCTCAAAACAATACAAAACACGTTTTGACATTAAAGTATAATATGGGCTGGGTACTTCCTTAAGCATAAAGTCTTGAGATGTGGAACTATGGGGCAGAAACTAATAGTCTAGGAATCCAGAACCCACAGAGCTGGTCTTTGGCTAAGGATAAGTCTCCAGAAGCAGTGGATCTGTCATTTCATACCTTTCTCTGCCCTTCTTCCTTCCTTCTTTCCTTTTTTTTTTAAATTTTTAAATTTTTATTTATTTATTTATTTATTTACTCTTATTTTTCAAGACAGGGTTTCTCTGTACAGCCCTGGCTGTCCTGGAACTCACTCTGTAGACCAGGCTGGTCTTGAACTCATAAATCCGCCTGCCTCTGCCTCCCAAGTGCTGGGATTAAAAGTGTGCACCACCACTGCCTGGCTTCTTTTCTTTTCTTTTCTTTTCAAGATTTATTTATTTTATTTTATGAGTACACTGTAGCTGTCTTCAGACACACCAGAAGAGGGCATCAGATCCCATTAAAGAGGGTTGTGAGCTACCATGTGATTGCTGGGAATTGAACTCAGGACCTCTAGAAGAGCAGTCAGTGCTCTTTACCTCTGAGCCATCTCTCCAGCCCTCTTTTTTTAAAAAATGAAATATTATTTATTTGTTAGTTTTGGGTTTTTGAGACTGGGTTTCTCTGTGTAGCTTTGGCTGTCCTGGAAAACTCACTCCGTAGACCTGGCTAGCTTTTTTAACGCATAGAGATTTGCCTGCCTCTGCTTCCCAGGCACTGGGATTAAGGGTGTGCACCACCACCGCTTGGTGAAATATTTATTTTTATTATTAGGTATATGTGTGTGTGTCTATGTGTCTGTGTATGTGTGTATGTGCATGTGAGTGTAAGTGCCTGTGGAGCTTGGGCCCTCCCCACCAGCTGGATGGAGTTAAGGGTGGTTGTGAGCCACCCAACATGGATGCTGGGAACTGGGCTCCTTTGTAAGAGCAGTACCTACTCTTATCCTTCCCCCTTTTTAAAACCTGTGAAAGTGTTTGCTCCACCTGGTACACAGACACATGCACTTGTTAATAACTGCCAGACCGAGACAGGAAGTTTGATTATGGCTTATCCAGGTGGCTCACAGCGAGGCTCAAACTGCCATCTCTATTGGTGATACAGCAACACGGCTCTTACTTCATGGGGAATATGAGTTTATTCTGGAGCTAAATATGAATGACATGGCCCAGGGAACACACAAATCCATGCCGAAGTGGTGGCATATGGTTTTCATTAGGGACAAAACTAAGAAGCGTCATAAATCAAAGAATTTTCCTTTGTAGTGGTAGTGGGGACCATAGACAGCAAAGAGGGCATTGCTGTTATTGGGTTCAGATGCTAACTGATGACGTTCTTGGCTTGTGGACTGGCAGACTGTAGTAGTCTGCTAAGGGCCACATTGTAAGGTTTGGATAGTCACAAGGATGTTAGATTAGACACAGGAAAGAACAATGAATGGCTTTCAAGGGGGTAAAAATATCTCAAGGTATTTGGCTCTAGTCTGCAACATTTTAACTCCATAATCTTGAAGCTCAATCTTCCTTCCTTCCTTCCTTGTAGAATCTTTAGCTCATCCACGCCCCCCCCCCCCACCTCACACCCCACACCCCACCTCCGCCTCCCTTCCCCCTTTTCCTCTCTCCTTCCCTTCCTCCTCTCCCTGTGCCCCTTCTGGGGAACTTGAGTTCACACTCTTGTTCATGTACTGAATATTTATATTATACTGTAAGTAATGCTATAAGTACTCCAAGTTGGAGCTGGTGAGATAGCTCAGTGGGCGAAGATACCTACTGCTAAGTCAGCCAACTTGAGTTTAAAGTGGAAGGAGAGAACCAACTCCCTAAAGCTGCCCTCTGCGTGGCAGTACATACCCCACTTGCTATGAATAACTTTAAAAATGTAGATACAGGCTAGGGAGATGGCTCAGTGGGTAAGAGTACTGGCTGCTCTTCCAGAGGTGCTGAGTTCAATTCCCAACTACATGGCGGCTCACAACCATCTAAAACAGTATCTGATGCCCTCCTTTGCATACAGCATACATGTAGTCAGAGCACTCATACATAAATAACTAAGGTTTTAAAAAATATAAAAGAAATGTAAATACATCTTACAATAATATTTATTATAATAAAAAGGGGCAGTTTAGGAGATTGCCCTGTTCTACCTACTACCCAACAAAAAACCCCTGTTATATTTATATGTCTGCTTTGTACATCTTTCCACAAACAGCTAGGAATGTGTGTTCTTGCACAAACAGTTTAGGGATTGGTGGGATGCCATCTACATTCTGAGTTGTGGCAGGAGCTTGAAAAGTTCTAAGTGCTTTCTGGGTATTGGTTGGCCATGGGCACATCTGCTTCTTGTAGGTAGGGACAGGACTGCTCACCCCCAGCAGTGACCAAAGGTCTTAGAGGATTTTTATCTTAGTTGTTACCCTCAGCACATTCCACTGGGCTAAGCAGCCAATCCTTTTGACACCAGGTGATGTTCTTGCCCCTTTTTAAACTGGCTGTGTTTTTCTTTTCAGTCTTCTGTAGTGGACACTGGGGTGCAGAATGATCTGGAAAGTGGCTCTGCTTCTCAGCCTGGCGCTGGGTGCTGGTGCTGTTCCCATCGGTGTGGATGATCCTGAGGATGGTGGCAAGCACTGGGTGGTGATTGTGGCGGGCTCCAATGGCTGGTATAATTACCGACACCAGGTAAGAAACCCAAGCGTTCTTGTTGCTGGCTTTGCCACGCCATTTTGGAAGACAGTTTTGCTTTAGTCTAATGCAGGATTTCCTCACCTTTCCACAACGGTGACCTTTAGAACCAGGCTTTAATCCCTTTTTCGGTCTGGACCATATCTGAAGTGGTTTTGGCATCACTTGTCTGCTTGTCACAACTCAAAACTCAATATCACCACACATCTTGGGGGCTCAAGATTACCAGGTGAGAGCCCTTGGGCTAACACCTTCATGTGATAGAAAGGACACTGGGGCGCTAGAGAGAGGAGGTGATTAACTGAGACCATTGGGCAGGAGGCAAGCAGGGTGGAAGCTCTGGGGACTGCACTCCGGGACCCTCTGCCCTCCACACCTCTGTCCCTTTATACCACCTTATCCCTCCTGGTGTTTCCTGCAAATCAGCTTGTGGAAGTGAGGGAAAAAGGCAGAGTGGACAGTCTGGCCTCCTGCTCGGAGGAAGGGGTGGCCTTGGGGAAGCATCAGTCTTGGGGAAGGTGAAACAGCAAACCTTGCAACCTGAAGATCCCACCCCAAGGTGTGGACCCCAAAAGGAATGAAAATATGCCTGTGCAAAGTCTCGTGCTGGTATCAGCCTTACTCACATGATCCAGCATGTAGATGGGAGCACGAATTGGCCACAGAAAGGATGGAATAATTCCTTTCATGTGCTTCAATACGGACAAACCGTAAACACGTGCTAAGTAAAAGAAGCCAGTCAACAGAGACCAAACAGTTCATAAATCCACTAAGTGGCACAGTGTAAACACATGCTAAGTAAAAGAAGCCAGTCACAAAGACCAAACAATTCATATGTCCGCTAAATGGTACCTCAGATTAGGAAAATCTGCAAGGAAGAGGGGGCTGGGCAGAGGAGAGTGAGGAGTTGACTGCTTGTGGAATTAGATCCTGTTTCGGGTAGTGAGAATGTTCTAGAATTAGAAAGTGGTCATGGTTGCACTGTCTTTAAAGGCTGACTTACATATGCACAATAACATTGTCCTTTAAAAAGTTGATTTAGCCGTGCATGGTGGCGCACACTTTTAGTTCCAGCTCTTGGAGGCAGAGGCAAGCAGATCTGTGAGTTTGAAGCCATCCTGGTCTATAGAACAGAGCTAGTTAAAAGGTTGATTTTTTTTTTTCAGGCCAGTGCCTAGATTATCACAGGAGATCAGATTGCAGGCTCTCCCGAGATCATTCAGAGCCTTTAATCCTCACCGTTGAGCAGTGTGGAGCTGCACCTGTTCTTAATCCCTCTTTATCTGCCAGCACTTGGTTGGAGGTCTGGGGAGGCCAGCATTTGCCCAATGTGGTGGAGTTGTAAGTAGCACGAGGAGGGGGTGGGGTAGGATCCAGACCCAGCCAGCTGGCTTGAGAGCCACCCAGTCCAGTAAGAGCTGCATGAGTCATGGAAAAATTTCTAGTAGCCACATCTGAAAAAGCTTAAAATATGTAGGGGGTGGGCTATGGAGATAGCAGGCATTCAGTTAAATGCCTGCTGTGCACAGGACCTGAGTTCAACTCCTAGAAAAACATCACGGAATACTGTTATAGGCTTGGAATCCCAGTTCTTTCTAAGGAGGTGGAAAAAGCTGGATCCCTAGACTCACTGGCCAGCAAGCCTAGTCTACTTGGTAAGCTCCAGGCCAGTGAGAGACCGTCCCAAAAATAGAGTGTTGGGGGCCAGACTGGAGAGGTAGGTCAGTGGTTAATAGCACTTGCTGCTCTTCTGGAGGACCTGGATTTGAGCCTCAGCTTCCGCATCAAGCAGTTCATAGCCTCCTCTAACCCCAGCTCCAGGGGATCTGATGCCCACTCTGGACTTGGGAAACTGCACATACACATGCATATACACATGCAGACATACATATATATACACAAATAAAAATAAAGTGAATAGCACTTGTCTTAGTCACTGTTCTGTTGCTGTGAAGAGACACAACCAAAGCAACTCTTTACAAAGAGAGCATTTCACTGGGGACTTATGTAAACACTTTGTGTATAATTTCAGAGGGTTAGTTCATGATTGTGTCAGGCAGCTTGGTCTGGATGCAGCAGGTGGAGAGATGCTGGGTCTGGTGGGGGCTTTTGAAACCTGAAAGCCCACCCCTAGTGAGATAACTCCTCCAAGAAGGCCACACCTCCTAGCCCGTCCAAGTAGGTCACCAACTGGGGACCAGGCTTACAAATATATGAGACTAACCGGGGCCATTTTTATTCAAGCCTCCACAGCACCCAAGGAACAGCACCCCATATTGGTTTTTTTGCCTTCACGTTCATACACACACACATACACACACACACACACACACACACACACACACATACACACACACACATACACACACACATACACACACACACATATACACACACATACACACACACATACACACACACATACACACACACATACACACACAAATACACACACACACACATACACACACACAAATACACACACACACAAATATACACACATACACACACATACACACACACATACACACTTCCATATACACAGTATAAACACATATGCATACCTATACGTAATATAAACATACACACTTATAAACTATAAACACACTTACACACAATATAAACACATACACAATATAAACACACACACACTTATCTACAATATAAACACATACCTAGTCACGAATATATAAACACAGAAAAATATATAGGAAATTAATTTTGACATCTTATTTAAACCAGATGTCTAAATGATTATCAATTCATCATGTAATTAATATTCAAATTACCACTGAGATAGCCTGTATCTTTTTTTGTATGTGTGGTTTTTTGAGACAGGGTTTTTGTATGTAGCCCTGGCTATCCTGGAACTCACTCTGTAGACCAGGCTGGCCTCAAACTCAGAAATCCACCTGCGTCTGCCTCCCAAGTGCTAGGATTAAAGGCGTGCACCACCATTCCCCGGCAACCTGTATCCTTTAAGAAAAGTTTCATTATGTATGCATGAATGTGTGTATGTGTGTAGCCACAAGCCTATTGTGGCACGTGTGTGGAGGTCAGAGGATAAACTTGCAGGTGTTGATTCTCTTAGTCTACCATATGGGTCCCAGGGATCAAACTCAGGTTGTCAGACTCGGCAGCAAATACGTTTATCAGTAGAGCGGTCTTGCTGGCCCCTATATCTTTTTTTTTTTTTTTTTTAATGCTAAGTCATTGAAATCCAGTATGTACAGGAGACCCAGGATGTGTCAGTTTAGATTACCCATGGTACAGGTGTTTGGCCAGCTGTTGGGAGGTTGGCACAGATGGAGCTGTGTCCCCGTGAGTGTAATCAAGGGTTGGCTTGCTTAGGAGAAGTTCTGAGTCATTTTGAGTGGCCTCTGTGTGCTGGCCTTGAAAGGAAATTTGGCCTGATTAAGAGCTGTTATCATGACTGATTGCTTTTCCTTTGAGTGAAAAGATAAGTTAAGCATAAACCACAGGCAGCTAGTATGCTGGCTCATCTGCCACTTGGTTTTTATACAACCAACTTAGGAAAATACACTGGCTAAACATTACCTGGAGGTTAAATTATTCAAGAACTCTCCCTTGGGCCTGGCAGTGGTGGCAAATGCCTTTAATCCTAGCACGTGGGAGGCAGAGGCAGGTGGATTTCTGAGTTTGAGGCCAGCCTGGTCTACAGAGTGAGTTCCAGGACAGCCAGGGCTACACAGAGAAACACTGTCTCAAAAACAAACAAATAAACAAACAAACAAACAAAAACAAAAAACCAGAACTCTCCCTTGATCCTGTGCAGGTTTTAACTGGATGTATTTATAAAGGCATGAGGTTCCTCAGGACTGATGGATCAGGCTGGCCTCAAACTCACAGAGATCCTCCTGCCTGCCTCTGAAGGTACTAAGACTAAAGGTGTGCATGCACCACCATGCCTGGCATCTCCTCAGTGTTTTAAATAACAAGTGTGGGGAGTCCTAAGTTGGCCAGTTAAACTCAGGCCATTTGACTCAAACCCATGTTTTCAATTTTGAGGTCTTGTCTCCAGATAAGTACTGGTTGTCACGAAATGGTTACCACAGCTCCAGGTTTGTTAGGGTCATGGGGCATGCAAATAATGAGGAAAGGACCACTGAAGTCAGAAATAAACCCAAAGCAACTTTATTCACTGTGAGGCGGGTGGTGGTGGCTGTCGCTCTAACTGGATAGGGTCTTGGTCAATCTAGGGAGATGTTACAGTGACCTTGAAAGGGTACGACCAGTCTCCTTTTAAAGCCTAAATCCATGAGCAGGGGATAATAAAGAAGGAATTTGTAAATTGAGGGTTAGTTCTGCGTGGTGACTAGCAGGACGGTGGTACAGGCTCAATGCCAGGGACCAGCCTTGGCTTGCTCTGGGTGTCAGAGTGGCAGAAACAAACCACTCCAGTCAATCGTGAGTCCTAGCTGGCAGCCTATGTTCTGTTCCAGATGGCTCCCTGGATAGCTCTCTGTAGATAGTTCTTGGCTCTGTAGTCTGCTCGGGACGCCACCCCCCCTCCCCGCCCCACAGTGTGTGTGTGTGTGTGTGTGTGTGTGTGTGTGTATGTGTGTGTGTTCTGCTCTGCTCTAGACAGCTTTTTCTTCTATTCTAAACTCTGGTTGAGACGGCTAGCTTTGTGCTTGAGACAGCTTTCTCTCTGGTCGTAAAAATTCTAAAAGCTCTCTGGATAGCTGATAGGTCTTCTGACCAAGTTAGAAATCCTGTTAGAAAAATTCTAAAAGTAATTCTTGGGTTTTCCAATCAAAACCAGAAAGCCAGAAAAATTTCATAAAGAGCTGTGGTCGCTCTTCAGAAAGCCTTCTTTGGTTAGGTGCTAGATAACCTGTGTCAGCTCTCTAATAATTCTTGGGATTTCAGAAATCCTGTCAGAAAAAAATTCTAAAACAACTGAGTTTGTTCTTCATGGATTTTCTTGACTAAAATCAGAAATCCTGTTAGAAAAAAAATTCTTGAAGAGCTATGTTTGCTCTCCAGAGATCTCCAGACAGCTCTGCTCTTGCTGGGGGGCGGGGGGGGGGGAAAGAAAGCCCAGCTTTTATTTACATATCAATTCAGTTATCCCAGGTTCCCTCTTGACCATCCCAGGAATAAGCATTGTATGACTCCAATCTCTTGACTCTTAGGAAAAGACAGCAAACATAAGCACAGACAATAAAATAGCTGGGTGGGACCCCACTCTGGAATTACCATTTTAACCATGCTTGGACCTAAATTTGTTCTGTCCCAGGCTGACCTTGAACTCCGGAATCTGTCTGTATGCCTTTGTATTTGCCTTTGTATCTTTCTGACAAGCTGGTTCCTGGTGTAATTGCCTCTGTTCCTTTAGATTTTTGAAGCTCCTTATACAAGCCATATTGCCTCCTTATATTCTTGCATAGTTCAGAAGTTATATATTTTGGAACTCATGTTTTTAGAGTTCTTTTCCACAGCCTTAAGCGCTGTCCCGAAGGCCCCAGCGTTTCCATTTTGCTGTGACATTAGCCACGCCTTTGCCTCCCGACTCCTGCTGTCTCCAATTATCATGGAGTCATTAATGTTAACCAGGAGGACAATCCTCAGGGGGCTGTGAAAATATGTACATTATTACACAAATAAGCCTTCTCTTGGAAGGCCTAAGCTGTCCCAAGGACAGGAACCATGTTATTCTGTCCCTACCAAGGCCATACTTGACTCAGTCCTATCTTAACCTTTGTGAGGCTCATGCAGGCCAGACAAGTGAGAAGAATGTGAGGCTTGAGGACTTGCAGTTAGAGGAGGGCAGCAGGCCGATGCCAGGAATTACTCTGGGCTCTTTATAGGTGTCACATCCAGACAAAAATTCTGTAGAGGAAAGAGGGGCCATCTGTGCTAGCTGTTTGCCTGTCTCGCTCTCAAGTGTGAGCCTTTTCCTGGGAGTCAGTGGGGGCCTCTGCATCACATGCTTAGATTAACATCAATTCCTGGAAAGGGAAGGAATTTCTTGGTCTGACTCAGAGAAGCTCCCAGCAGATTACACAAGAGTGTCACATGGTTCAGAGAGACTGGGATGGGGATGGCCAGGGAGAGCGTGAGTGAGCCGTGATAGGACACGTTTACAAAGCTTCATTTTCTTCATGTTGACTGAACCAGGCAACTGAAATTGGATGGAGGCTGTTGTGGTAAGGCACACCTTTAATCCCAGTGCTCCAAGAGACAGAGGCAGGTGGGTCTCAGTGAGTTTCAGGCTAGCCTAGTCTACATAGTGATTTCCAGGCTAGCTGGACTTACATAGTGAGACTGTGTAATGAACAGATTTTTTTTTGGTGTGTGTGTGTTTAGATACAGGGTCTCTTTACGTAGCCCTGGTTGTCCTGGAACTCATTGTAGACCAAACTGGTTAGAGATCCACTAGCCTCTGCCTCCCAGTCCTGGGATTAAAGGTGTGCACCACCATGCCGGACTAATAAGAGTTTTCTGAAAGAAAAGTTGAGTTGGATCCTATATGCTAAAGGAGGTGGGGCTTCCCAACCCTGGAAACTCCTGCTTACCCTCTCCCCATTCTCACACACAGGGCACCATCACTTTTTTTTTAAAAACACATTTATGATTTATTAAGTAAATGTTTAATTTATATGTTCATTTTATATACCCCAGGTTGCATAAAATTTTCTTGGGCAAAAAGGGGAAAGAGTTCAGTAAGCCACAGTGAGGTGAGTCCATAGGAAATGCAGGGATGAGGCTGAGGTTTCTCACGTCCCCCAGGTATCGGCTCAGCTCGGACTCTCTAGTTTTGCTGAGTAGGTCTGTGGTGTGCTCTTGATGGGGCAGTGAGAGAGGGGTAACTTCTTCCAAGTGTTTTATGTGAGATCAATACCAAAAAAGAAATACAGGTCCTTGGGAGTCCCTCCATGACTCCAGAGTGCTCAGGTGGTAGAAAAGTAAGTAAGAGCTAATGTGCAGAGCCAGTGAGGTGGCTTGGCTTC